>JAYKAV010003015.1:0-48029 GCA_035582835.1 Phoebastria nigripes
AAAAAAAAAAAAAAAAAAGAGACTGCCAACAATATAAGCAGACTCCCAATCTGATAATCTGCATTCACAGCAGAAAATCAAAATAATTTTAAAATAGCCCCAGAAGGCAAGTCTAACCCAGTCCCCGGCACGCCAAGAGCAAGGAACCATTCTCAAGTATCCAGTGTGCCATTTGAAAGCGAGCTCCGTTCATTCACTGAGCAGCCTATGCCTGAGGCAGCCCAGTTACAAGACATCCAGCAGTACGGCAGCACTGAGAGGTAATTTCTAAAATAGGTGGTGATGTGGGATTCGAGAACTATTCATCCAGAACGACCCCAACATCTCCAGCAGCAAACCTCAAAGTACTGATACCAAGAACTTCCTGCAAGTCACGACTGCAGGCATTTACTAAAATCTTCGCAGAACTGAATCAAAAATTCTTGGCACATACAGACACATTCTTCCATATTCAGTAGGCAGAGTTTCAGAATCCAAAACAAGAAACTGCAAACGCCAAGAACAATTCATTTAAGTCCTCTCAAGATAGCCCTCAAAAGTTAGTATTACATGAACTCTGTTCCTTCAAAATTTTAAAGCCCAGGACAACTAATTTTTTATATAAAACCTTCTTAACTCAAAAGAATTTAGTTCAGATAGGCCTGAAAATACTAGTAAGTCAGATCAGAGTTCACTTTATGGAAAAAACATGAGGACAAATGAAAATTTAAGAAAATGTTTGGCAACTTATATCAAAGTGAAATCAGGGCTATCCCAGTCCCACCCTTTCCTGACCTATGCAGTCCCACTGACCCCTCGCACGAGTACTTGCGAGGCTGAGCCAGGAACCTCTTCAAAGAGTCGGTCCAGGCTACGATTACTCACTTGGGCTTGAACTAGCACGGTGTCTGGCTGCCAGAGCAATCGTGCTAACAGAAGAGGGGAAGTGGGAAGTGAGAAGGGGGGAGAGTTAAGCTGCCACTGAACTGTAAAAGAAGCAAAGAACCTAAAAACACAGGAAAGGAAACTGGATCCACAAATAAAATGGTCTGAAAGGTTAAAAAAAAAAAAAAAAAAAAAGAAGATTCAAGTGGGAAGTGCTAGAAGCCAAGGTCTAATAGATCTTTTGTTTAGAAGACTCTGGTTTTCAATCTCTGCCATCAGCTTTTTGCGCAGTTGAAGACTTATTTCAGAGTGTGAACATGGAAATGGAAATCACACAAAACTGGAAGGAGCCTCAAAAAAATGGAAGAGGATGAAGAGACGAGGGAAGGAAGAGGAGGAAACCAAGCAACTTCCACCTCAAAATTCCAACAGAACTACTACAAAATGACAAGTGTTTTAGTTTATGAAATCAAAGGCCGACCATACAGGAATAGAACAAGAAACAGCCTTGAGATTGGCCACGCTTAGTGGTTAACAAATGAGGGAATACCTCTCAATCACAGCATGTCTGAAATATCACTAACGATACAGCTGTGGAAACAGCAAATAAATTCTATGGGGCCTCAGAAGAGGAGATTCCATGACCAGCAAGTATTAATATCCTTGTATCATCGGGTCTTGGTGAGATGTTACCTGCAGTACAGTACATGAGGCATGCTCCGGAAAGGTGCATTCAAAACTGGAGAAAATACAAGGACAGGACACTTGTCTGATCAGGAACATTCCTTGATCAGGAAATTGTGGGGGTTTTTTTAGAAGATGCTGGAGGAAAATTATTTGTTTAGCCAAGCAAATGAAGGCTGTGAAAAGATACTGTTGGTGACTTTAGGGGATTTGTTTATTCAAGAGTCAGCAAGCAGAACTTCAACTGCGTCACCTGCTCCATACTATGTGTAACAGGAGTGCAGTAAGATGATGATCATCTTTTACAGTATAGCTGTTCTTTAGCTTGCTGATGTTACGAAAGCACTCTCTGAAACTAAGACACATTCCTTTAAGTTAGGCCAGTGGTTGGAGCGTCTTAGCAAAATGACTTCCACTAACACGCAAAACGTTTAACCTTATTTAACAAGAAAGTGATCTTCATAAGAATACTACAAAGACAGTATTTTTCTTTCATCTGCAGAATGGTACACAAAAATATGATTACCAGGTAATATGATCATTGTTATTAGTGACTGAGCAAAATTTACCTTAAGGTAAAGCTCCATAGTATAGTATCTTTTTAACTTTAGATTTTTGTTAATAGCTCCTTTATAGATTTTATTGCAGCCAGTTAATTGCGGAGGTGAAGGGATACAAATCAGGTCCAGAAACAGAGGTAGAAACAAGAGCACTCATCAGACCATAACTGCACCATGTATAAGGCAAAAGATGTTATAGATCAAGCATTCTTAATTCAGTGGGATGCTGAAGCACCAAGTGCACACACCAGAGTGCAGAGCGTGGGTCGGTTAACCTGGCAGCAGGTACTCTCCCTCAACAAGAAGCCAAGAGCGCAGTTCACGTACCTGAAGAGCTTCCACTTCCTGCAGCCAGTCTTTGGCCTTCTGTACCGCGTCTTTGAGTGCAACACCATTTGGGAGATAGGCTGGGATCTCCTCTATTTCTTTCACTGCTGCTACAAGACTGCTCAGTGACTGCCGCGGTCTATATAAACAAAACATCTCAGCATGTAAAACACTGCAATGCAATTGGTGCTCTTCTACTCATTTGGCTTATTAAAACCAAAGGGTTACACCAAATAATGACATTATGTCCAGTACTAGAGATGCTTACTGTACAACCAGGGCATTAGTAATGCAGGTATGCTTTTAGGAATTTGCTTGCTATAGACTCCTACTAGAAATGCTAAAAATATTAAAGAATCTGTTGTCTATTTTTTCAATATTCACACATTTGGGCTTAAGGGATATTTAACACTCATTAACTTTTGAACGATAGACCCTTGGATCCTCCTTGAACCTCAGAACAGTACCAACTAAGAGATTCCACACTAGAAGGTTAAAGAGTGGAGATGGCTTTTCTGTATTTCACAGTTTGATTCTGACATTTTAGAAAAGTACAAACTCAACTGCATCCCTGTTTTGGAGGGTAAAACCAAACTTATTCCAGTTTTGTGCTCTATGAAGTTATCATTTTAAAATCCTATGGCTACTAATAAGTAAGAAACGCTCAAATGCTTTCATAATTATGAGGCTGGGGAAAAAATTAAAAAAAAAAAAAAAAAAAAAAAAATCAGGAATCCTGAAGGAAGAAGCCTTGCATACAAGTTTGTGTCACCTTTCTAAACTTTAAGTAGACTGTGCTCTCCCCCATTTTACTTTATAAATCAGAAGGTCAAAGCAATGAGCAAGAAAATTTTTCTCAGTAAGGTTGTATTTGGCTTAGTTCCTTCTCTCCTGCACCAACTGATCTGCAAAAATCTCCTCAATGTTAGAAATAGTCCATATAATAAAATTTTACCAGTTGGTGTATGTATCTAAGCTCCATCTGGACATGCATCCTCCAGTCTGACACTGGGTGAGGGAAGAAGGTGGCAAAAGGAGAACTTGCACAATGATAGTGGAGCACCACAAACACCGCAAGCCAACACCAACGTTTAAAATCACTCAGTCAGTCATCCCCCTTCTCCCTCCCTTTCCCTTCTGGATGGCATAAGTTTTGCCTTCGTGTTGTGAACTGGATGAACAAAAGGGAGCCCCTTCAGAAGTAAGGCCAACTATTTCCATCTTAAACAGCTCATGGAACTACAAAATGCAACACTAAGATTTAGCTTCTACCTGGCCTTTATCAGATTTCTGGCTTTGTCATCCCAGTGTTCAGATACAGTAAGGAGCTCTTGCAGCTTCGCCATTGCTTTCTCAACCGCTGGGTAGGGAGCGAGTCCAACACCTGAGTCTATAAGACGTCTCATAACATCTAGAGTAAGAGAGTTTTGGTCTGAGGAAGCCAGTTGCACATCCTCAAGCCAGCGTGCCTGTTCCAGACGTATCCGCAGTTCAGCCAGTTGGGGTAGATCAACGTCGAAGTCAAAGCTGACATCCAACAGCTCCTGAAGTTCTGCAGCACTAGGCATTTCTACAGAAAGGAGTTTTTGGCTTTGCTGCTGAAAAGCTTCCACACGATCAAGAAGATCCTGAAATATACAAATGCAACAACAAATCAGAAGAAAACCCACTGCCAAATCTCTTAAACATGTAAGTGCAAGCTTAAACATTTAAGTGCAAGCCTCCTGGCAAACACCACACTGCAATGCACACAATGTGCATGGCAAATTATCATGACATTTGGAACACTTAAATAGTGTATCTTCAACACATAGTGTATATATCAGCATCTCATACATAACGCATCCACCAGCTTGAGGATCATAGAACAAGGGAATTCCACTCCAAACTCCTTTGAACTAAGAGACAGGTGTCAAAAAGAGGTCTCAGAAGAATAGAAAGGATCTAAACAGAAATTAAGTGTTCCATCGGTGCTTTTCTGGTTTTGTTCTGGAATGATTAAGAAGGCTGAAGAACAGCAAGGTTAAGATTAAGAAGGCTTCGAAGAAAGGTGGGAAGGGCATGGAGCTTCTGGGGTTCATTTCTGCTGCATTAAGGTTTTTGAGCTGAACACACAGTCCCAGTAAGCCACAGATGTTTTACTCTTTCATGCAGTGCAACACCTTCTCTCTCTCCATATGTTCAACAGCTAATTACCCCAAAAAGGTACATCTGTGGCTGTTTGCACTTCACCCAGGATAAAGGACAGTTAGCCAGAGCAATCTCACTGTGAAGGCTGGAATTATTCTGTATCTAGTACTGGCTGAAATGCTATTCCAGCATAAGTTCTTCCTTCGCAGCTGACATCTTGGTATTTTGCCAATGAGGTGGTTTGCCAGGGTAGGCAATCTCACCCATAATGGAAATAAAGCCTTTTTAGAGGTATATTAAATTGTGAACCGATCTCCAGTAACTGTCAGTCATTTATATTAACAGCCTAATTTGCATGACTACACATAATTTAGGATTGTTGAGAATGATACAAAAGAATACCCTGACCATATGTGTTTGATATTTCCCTGTTCAAGAATGCCAGATGGAGAAGAACTGTTTGCATGTCTGGCATTTCTAAACTTCTGCTTTTTAAATAGTTAGATAACTTCACAGAGTTACAATGCTATAAACAAGTAACTGTAAATAGGATTACATAAAATCTGATTCACACATTCCAGACCTGACAAAGCTTCAAAAGCAATACTCATAAAGCTGGGTTGAACTGGTCTATTCTGATTCAAAGTTACATGATACTGTCTGGTCTCTCAGCCTTGTGTGGACACTTAAGAGACAGTTCAGGAGCTGGCCACTGCATCTCCTGGTTCCAAGAGTCACAAATATGCAAAGCCATTCTCCTTTAAGACAGGAATTGCAGCTGCCCAGAATTTATGTTCCTTTTTTTTGATTACCCCTCAGTAATAAACAATGTTGTGATATGCAACATTTTGGCAAATTCTGAAACCAAATCTTGAATTACTTTCAACTTGTCTGAGGGCTGATCATCTGGTGAGCAAATAATCAGCACTAGCTGATGGTTGCGGGAGACAAAGTGATCGGACTCACCATCAGCAGCAAGTACTCTGCTAGAACAAGTATTTAGGTAGTAGCCTAGGCTGGCAGCTTTGGCTAGGGTTATCTGTGTCGTTTCCTGGAACGTGGGTGGATAGCACGAGGAGGTATCTAATTACAAGACTTTGAGAAAGCTGATTCTGGATTAACAAAGAAGGAAAGCGATGTGAATGGGAGAACTGTCACTCAGAGCATTATGGAGTTTTGAATATTCTCAGATAAACCTGGCTTCACTCTTAAGAGGAGACTAGTTAACTGACTTTTAATCTGTAGTTACCCAGATCATCCTGCTGATAGATAGGAGATTAATGCAGTGCAAATACATCACTGACACATGCTCATGTTCCTTCCCCTAGAATTTTCCAAGTTACCTTCAGTAATGGTGTCTGACTGAGGACACAGGGTAGAGCATACAGCTGCCTCACGAACAACCGGAGCTCATTCACAGTCAGCTGATTTTGACACTTTCCTCCTCCAGAGCGGTACCTGCAATTACACACAATTCAACTTTGTTGGATGCCGCTAAAAAAAAAGTAAAAAAAAAAAAAAATCTAAACTTCTCAAAAATCTGCTTATGATTTCTTGTAAGTCAAACTTGACTCACAAATAATAGAATATTCAAAAGCCTCCAAGCAGCCTAGGGCTTACAAACATGGGAAAACTTCAGTTAGCTATAGCAGAATAAGCTATTGTTGAAAATACTCTTTCATATTAAATAGTATTCTGGAACAACTACTCAGCCTTGGAAGAGCACTGGTTATTATGGAATAAAATTAGGCTTTTTTTCCAGAACACAAAGCAATTGTGGATAAACTATTCAGTTATGTTGCAATAGCTATTGTAGTAAGCTCTCCCCATGCCCATACCAAAAGAGAACAAATCCCAATTTTGAATGGGTTTTATATTCACAGGTCGTGTAGGCACTTCTGAAAAATCCTCTTTACGCTGAAATCATCGTTTTCATTTTTATCTAAAAGCTTTGTATCAAATGAGTGGCTTATAAGTGTTAACAAATTGGCTAATATTAAAAACCTTTCTAAACTGAAGCCAATATTAACTAGGTCTGAGAACCCTGAACAGAAAAGGAAAGAAATCTCTTACAGTGCTGGCTCCAATTTAATCCACAATATGTCATTTAAACAAAAGAAGAAAACAACATCCCAGCAGGATATGCCAGCATGAGTGGAATGTGAACACTATAAAATAAATTTTAATTTACCATTCTATGTTAAAAATAGGTATTTTTAAAGGATATGCAAGATCACATTGGGAGTTCCATATAAGCTGAACAATAAAATGAAATCAAAGTCTCAGGTACAACACAGGCTGTTGTATGGTCTACAATGTTTTACTATTTTTTGTGGAAGTTCTGCAGCATCTTCCAGGAAAAGGCACAAGTTTTAAAAACAAATAAATATTTAGGTATATATACATATATATACACATACACACACATATATACACATATCTAAACTGCAAAACTGACTGTCACAAGATGTTTTTGATAACCAGAAATTCCATGAGCCAAAAAAAAAAAAAAAAAAAAAAAAGCACATTCACAGCAGAAAAGCCCACGTCCATCCAGGGTTATTAAGCACAAAGATCTCTAAGCACAAGGTCTCTAAACTCTTGGAGACTCTAAAAACCAGAAAAGGTACCATGAGGCCTGGAGAAGGGAGGGGATGGATAGTGAGAACATCCCTTCGTAGTTGCCCTGCTGTCGCACTGTTCCCTTCCAGTATCACCTACATGCTAGCACCAGAGAGGAACAAGGGTTACGCTGTCCTTTGGCCCGATTCAGACAGCTGTTCACAGAACAATCTTCCAAACAGCATCTGTTAAGACTGCTTAATCACCCATCACCACAAGAACCAAAGGAAACAGGGAAGTACAGCCCATCTGCATTTCTCCAGGTACTACAGAGAAGATGGTGAGCAAGAGTCACAGGGTTTACTCTCAGAGAGTATTTATCATCTACCTTGGTCTTCTCTCTCCAGGAACTGTTGTGTATACTATACAGGAGGAAATCCTTGAGTATCACTGACTACCATAATTAACAGGGATAACCTTTCCAGTCAAGGCAAGTCTGCTGCGTGACTCTTCCAAACTGAGGATCAGAACAAAATGCTCACTGCATAAAGGAAAGTTTGTCAAAAGTATGAAACAAACTTTAGGCAGAATCCACAATCCTTCGTAACCAATACACAGCAGTCAGCGTGATGAACGCTGCCCAACATCCTGTAGATATGTGAACTTCATGTAGATGAAACTGTATTTGATATAACATGTCTTAAGATTTTAAGCCAATTATTCCCTTCTTTTTATCTTCCTACATAAGTTATGAGCACTCCCCCCCTTCAATCTTTTAAGAAAAAAAAAAATAAAAAAAAAAATCCATCAAATAACATGGGTTTTTAAAACTCTAATTATGAAGACATGCAACTGGACTTTTCCCAGAAATATACCACAAAAAGCTCAAAGGAGAAATGGTGAGAGAAGGGCTAAAACCACTTTGGAGCAAATGAGAAATGCAATCCAAGCACTGCCTTGATCCTGTGTAGTGCAACACCGGGAGGATTATTCATCACAGTCTGTAATGCTGAAGGAGCTGGCAAGTACAGCTGTGAGAAAGGCTGATACACTATCATGGTGACAAAAGAACAGACCTAGTCAAGAACATGAAGATAAAATTGCTCCCCGCTCTTTCCAGGCCAAGCAAAGTCAGGTACATGTTAAGACTCTTGGAAGAGCTCCTCTGGCACAGAACAGCTGGAAGGGGCCTGGCTGCTGCTCCAAGTTCATCACCAGGAGGCCTGAGCAAAGACCAAGGATGGGAGAACACGTGGACTGGGAATGCCAGAACAAGGAGATGGCTGAACACTAAACGAAGGAAGAGATTAGGAGTGGGTAAATCCTCCGATAACAATGCCATGAATCTTTGGAAATTACCTATCTGGCAGAAATCGTGTCCATTGGAGTGCTGAATTTTTAATTTCCTGTTGTAGTATTTTTACACGGCTGTGACAGAGGCTTCATCCCCTTGTGCAAGACAGCAAAGCTGAATTTTTATCAAGTCCCTGCTACAAAGACTTACACAAGGATGACTAGGAAGGCAGCTACAAAAATAACATCTAAATAGTAGTTGAATATTTTTCTGCCAAAGTCCTTCGAAGTCAGCCTTTGAAGTACTGCAAGAACACAGGGAGTSACAAACTACAAGATACCTGCTGAGGCAGGCAACATGCAGAAACCACACACGTGCAGTTATACCAGCACAAAGAGCAACTGCTCTGACAAACACCACGTTGTTCAAAGCAGCAGAGAAGGTGAAAGTTGTCCAGATGGGAAAAGAGAGAAACAGTTTTTCCTGAAGTACTTCATGCTATTAAGATTGTTGGACTTGAGCAATATTGTCCTCCACATATATAAACCCAAGATTTTCTTAGAAACCTATCATCCCACAAAACTAGGTACAGCCATTGTAAGTCTGGGTGGAGAATCTGCAACAGAAGATGGTAATTTGTGATCCCCAAGAGAAAGGCTAGTACATCGATACAGTCACAAACTGATGCAATGAGGAGACCTGGCCTTGTCCTTCTGGATCTTCTGACTCCTTTCAACTCATTTCAGACGTGGACCAGGCAGCCAGACATCCAGTTCACAAAGAATGTATTACCCAAACACTGCCCTATCTTCAAATTCCTTGAGCAAATAATCTGTCTAACAGATTTAACGTAAGTGCTGCCAAAGAAAGAGCAAGTATTTTTCAGAGATCTTGTACAGTATTCCCATCGTCATCAGCTCAGGAAGTTAAGACACTTTATTTTTCCACAAGGCATAAAATGTAACAAATATAATGACATATGCACCACTGACAGATTTTCAGTCCCCATGGCACAAAGACATCTTGTTGGGTGTTGCTTTGTCTGGAAATACCACACCGATTTTTCCTTTTGGGGAACGTTAGAACGAATTTACTGCCCGACTGTCAAACAGAGAGGAAGAAGAGATTGAAAGCTCAGGATGTTTAACTTATTATATGCAGGAAAGGTGAATCTCCCTGTAAAAGATAGCTCTCTTGAGAAGACAAAAAGATTGCTTTCATTTTTAAGTCTTACAGAACACTGGCATCTATCACTGGCCACTGGCATCTATCTTCAGCAACTCAATTTTGTTGCAAACACATATAGTAATATTTACCTGGTTTGTCTTTTGCCATTAAGAAGCTGCTGTGCAACTGAGGCACATTTGTCTGCATCCTGCGTAACTAGTCTGAGGTGTCGCAGTAGATCATTGTCCGGAAACTTTTTCAGTTCTGATTCTTCTATCAAAGCCTTAAAACTGATGAGACCTTTTGGGAAAGATACTAAGTTAACAGAAGTCCCCCTTTGTGCTGGATTTTAAATGGTAAGGCTGAATAATACATTAAATATATTTCTATTTCAACTTCAGTTATATTTTGTGTCAAAGTGATTTACAATCTTCTCACACAGAGACAGTTTAGCATAATTTCTGGGACTATAACAGCTAAACTATTTACTTTAAAACATTAAATTATATATGATTTCCTTTGATTGTCACATAAGACAAAAGTTGTTAAGTTTCAGAAACTAAAAACTGAAAAATTAGCCATTTAAAATTATGTTGTAGACAAAAGGTAAGATACTTACTTCTTTTATTGTTAATTTTTGCCTCCAGAGCTTCGTTAACGTTGGAAGCCCATTCGTTATATGATTCCGCACGCATCTTTAGCGCGTTCATCATTGGATAGAGTTCCTCCAGGGTATAGCGGTACCTACAAGTAGCACAGAATTCAAACTCTTCAGCAAAAACTGTGGGGGGGGAGCAGAAGGGTGAAAGGGAAGGGCATCAAGACGTGTTGGTCTATACAACACAGAAATGATCTACTATGCACCCAGGGTTATATAATTACGACATATAACCACACCAGGTTCCTCCTAAGACAATTTCAATGTTGCAATTGCTTCAAAAAGCAATTTCAACATTACAATTGAAGCAATTGTGAAATTGTCTTAGGACAAGCTACATTCTTGGAGGACAAAGATGTAACAAACAACAGGAAAGGAAAGATGACAACAGGAAGGAAAGCTAACAAAAGCAAAAAAATATTACTTGGCAAGGACTGGATGTAAGGGATGATGACCTTGTTGCTATAAATAAAAAAGCAAACTAACTTATCCAGCAATTTTTGCCATTACAGAGCAAGAAGAGCTGAATGCTGAAAAGAAAGAGTCTTTGTATACGAGCACAAAAAAGGCACTTTGTTTTGGGGGCACTGTATTTGCAAAGGACTGAGAGAAACAGAATACCGAGACTAGCACCATTGACAAAACAGAGTCAGCACTAGATTATCAAACCGCGATATCTACACATACAATAAATATCTCCAGAACACAGTGTTATTTGCTACCTAAAGCTTACCCCAGTTTATATTTGTAGGTGGGACAGGAACAGAGATCCTCAGCATGGTACAAGCATACCAATAACCCAGGTTTACATGGACAATAAACAGCAGACATGAAACAGGTAGTTTTACACTTTAAGCACTGTCGCTCATCATCAGGAAACAGCTCAAAAGCCACTCTCTCCGAGTCAATCACTCCCTGCAAAAGAGTATGCTACATCACTTCAAAGTCTAATGAAGAGGTGACTATTCCAAGCCAAAGCATCAGAAGCTAAATTTATCATAGGAATAATGAAGTTTAGACATAAGATATTAAAACCAGGTAGACAGAAATCTTGGTTAATGAAAAGTCAGCTATTCTGACTAAATTACTAAAAGAACAAATATTCTTTTAAAAGAGACATTCTGAACAATATTAATGGGCAGATGCTAAAACAAGATTCAGAATTCTTCACTCAAGTGGTCCTCTGAAATCAACAGTGCTACTCAGGAAAGTACTATGTAGCTCTAAGCCACTGACAACAGAGTACAAGTCCCAGCATGTCTTTCACACCACTGTTTCAAATGTTCCTTCATTCATTATGATAGTACTTCCTACAACTCACCAGTTTATCAACCTTCTCACGCAACCTCTTCTCATCTTCAATCATGATAGCCATGTCCTTCTGAACCGTAGATGCTACCACAACATCAAGAACATCTGCTTTGGAAGCCATTTTACAGATCATCTCGTCATGAGAAAACACACAGTAACGGTTTAGCAGACGGTAATGTTCCACACATTGGCGACCCAATGGTAGCTGCATTGAAAAACATTAAATAAATGAGAGTTCATTCTGAAAATTACATTAAGATACTAACTTTTTATGCTGCTAACCAAAAACTATCCAAATGAAAGGCCAAGACAAATCCTCCTAGCAACAATATTCATAATTCAGAATGTAAAACTAGAGAAATCAAGACCCTGGAGTTCTTGTAAACCAGGACTGCTTATAACTCCTTTACAGTGGACACTGTGGATGCAAGTTGTTTTGCTAGGTTCACAGGGGGAATGCACTATCTGGAAGAGACCATAAGTAGGGGTAACTAAATCACTAAACCACAGTAGGCTCAGGAAGACCCAAGCTAAAAATACACAGAGGCTAGGGAAGCGTCAAAGGGAAGAGTACATACACTTGCCCTATTCTTACCACTTGAGGGATGCCCTGTCAAAGGCAGGTTGCAGGGCACGCTGGACCTTCTTCTCAAATGATAAGGCTGTTTTATGTAGGACAAACTGTGCTGCAGCATGAGAAATTGCTGACTCCATGAACCATTAAAGTCCCTGACTAACCCCAGGCAGAGTAAACAATTCATTATGAGCTGGGCAGGTTACTGATAGCTTTATTGTAAGGCTGGCCAGGTGGATAGCAATGCTCAGGTTGCAATGAGGTTATGTGTTAGAGTCCAGTATGAAATTCATGGAAGGACAAGAGGAAACACAAAACCAAACCAATCGATATGTGAACACAGACACAATGCAGAAAGCTTTCTTCCAATTTTAGTCATCTCCTACTGTTTTAAATCTAGCAATATTTTTAGATGGGCTACATTTACAAGTAGCTAAGACCTTTTTTTGGGGGGGGGGGAATCAGAAGAGGAGTAATTTGAAATACCAGTAGCTTCAAAGGATCTTTCTGAGATCAGGCAACACTGTGTGTCTGAGAAATCTTCTGGGAAGGAGAAATGATTACTTGTAACTTTGGAGCAACTATCCTCCATTTGTTTTTATTTAAAAAAAGACAAAAAACTTAATAAATTACTATGACCTAATAATTGTAATGTGTGACTATCTCTTGTTTCAATGAGCTGAGTGAAGCTTATTGGGAATAAAGTCTGTAAACCTTCTGCTTGAACAGTAAAACTTCCTGTTCCCTTCTCATTAAGGTTTTATTCCCTAACAACCTACAGCACCTCTGCTATCCAAGAGGATGTACTCACATCAGATACAATTATTCTTATTTTTTCCCCAAGAGAACTATCAAAGTCTTTAACTGTTCTTAATGTGTGTTAAACGTATCATCTGGTTTAAGCACAGAAGCTAAAGTAGAAAAGAAGTCCAAGTCAGCTTTGTTTTTCAGCTGTAGAAAGCACCTCTTAGAGAATTCCCAGTGCAGTAAACAGAAAAATTTCATTCTAGCTCTTAACGATTTGAATGAAATTTGGGGACACAAAAGGAGTAGATCCTAGCAGCACTGGTGCTTCTCGTATTCTGGGCATGCACAGGACCTTGCCTACCTCCTGCTGTAAAAGATACCTCAGCCCTAATGTATAATTTCAAACCGAACCTTAGGAACCAGAGAAAGCCCACAGTTCGCTACATAAAAGAAATACCTTCAGCAAAACATTATGCTTTCAGTAACAGGCTCCTTCTGATCTGTGGACCAGATTTGTCCACCAGCAGTAAAATATTAGAGCTGTACATTAGCTAGGAACAGCTTTGGAACTACATACTTGATGAAAAACTGTTTTTGGAACATACCCAATCAACTGTGCAGAAGTTCACAGCTTCAGCAAAATTGAAACCCTGATTGAAGCCACTGTGATAAGCTCTCGGAAAGGTGATCACAAACTCTCCAGCACACTGATTGGTTCGATAAACCTAGGAGAAAAGACAGACAAGCATTAGGTCAAACCTAAACAGAACTGACGGCTCTGAAGAGAATATGGATTTCCAATTCCTAGTAACTTCTATGATGACTTTGGATAGTTTTAAAACATAAGCCCAAGAATTACAACTGGCATTTGGTAACTTGTCATGTAAAACCCTAGAAAGCAAAGGAGTTTCATTCAGCCATATCCGCACTCTAAGCCATTTTAAGTCAGCTGTCTGTGCCTTTTGCGCTTTGCTAGCTCTGTTGACAGTTATACAGGTAAAGCACAGGCAAGGCTCTCTTCAACGTGTAGCTGAAGGGGAAGAGAAATTTGAAACCTACTCAAAAGTTCATACTGCTGTAAATCTAATACTTTTGGTGCTAGACAACCAGCATGAGAGCAGGCAGGTCTTCCTGCATCTTTCCATTTTGGAGTCTCTCACAGAATAGTAGACACCACAAATTTCGCCATTTTTTCCAGATTTTCCTTTAAGTCCCAAGGTCAGCTAGTCAAAAGCTAATTTAAGTTGTAAAGGGACATAATTCCCATGGATAATCTAGTATGGAATATGATGGAAACTGATGAAAAATGTTTTTAAATACCTAAGAACTTATCCAGGAAAACTAAGAGGATGTGGATGACAAATAAAAGAAGAATGGGTTTTGGCCCCTTGCCAGAAACTCTATGCCAAAAAAAAAAATTGTGTCTGGTTAGACAGACATAGGAAGAGCTCCTGCCATTGTTTCAAAGGTCGAGACTAAACTTTCCAGCCGAGATACAGAAATAGGAATATACTAAGGTGGATCTCCAGAGAAGAGTTTGCCAAGCAATTCCAAAAGCAATGATTGCATTGCCCATCTGTTCATACTGGCACATTATACTAGACAAGGAAGATACAACACACATGGAAACTACCACACCATCTCTGTAATAAAAGTGGTTTCAATTATCAGCTTTGAAGTAGAATTCGGTGCAAATGAAAGAGGGTTGGGTTTGGGGGAGTAGCACAGGAGTCCAACAACATACAGGCACTCCGTGGGCCATCAAAGTATTCGGGTTCATTATGGTGACAAGTTGGTGCAAGAGATCTGGCTGAGATTCAAATAGCTCTGGAGCAAGCTTCTTCATTACATCCTCCAGCTGTTCAGCTGCATACCCTGGGGCTCCATACCACGTTTTAGGCTCCCCCCTGCAAGATTATTAAAAAAAGTTAAATATAAGCAATCTTGTAAGTTACATTTTCAGTCTTCTGCTTTAAAATACACCATCTCAAAAGAAGGGTATATCACGAGGAAGGAATGCAAAGATTATGTACCTTCCTGAATCTTCACATTTTATGCAGGTCCCTCCTCCAGACCTAAGTTTTTAACTGCCTACATTTCTGAGCACATACTTAAAATATTCTGGGAAAAAAAAAGACTGAAGAAGTCCTCAGCAAAGTTCTGCTGATTGCAGCACGACTTCAAAATCTAAGCTGTTTGTCTTTTACCATGAACACAAACTCCCTCTTGGATCTAACAACCAAAGCCAGTTCTTTGTCTTGTCTGTAATTGCCATAAAAGCAACATATAGTAAGTAGAAATTAAACCTCCAAATTAAGCAACTATAAGAGACACAAAAGACATCAAGATTTAAAAAAATCCATTTCCAGAGTAGGAAGAACTTTTAGCAACAGTTTAACCCAATGCAAGCCAGCTGAGAAAATCAAGGTTATGCCTATGTGTTCCAATAGGCATTGTTTCAGGTTTACAATGGCTCACTGCACCACAAAGATGAAAATGCCTTTCAATCCCTTATAAAGAATGATGTTAGAAAAGGTATTTAGAAAAGAACAGACAAATCACTTTCTCCCAAGACTCCTGAAGAGCTGGCAGAGTAAAGCTGACCCAACATTGTTCTTTTTTTGCTAAATCATAAAGCAATTGGGAGGATTCCAGAAGAAGAGTGAAGTATGACTCAAGAAGTATATCCCTCATACGTAGGAATTTATTCCTGTACTAAAACAGCACCTCTGTCACGGTGAAGAGGACAGCTAGCGAGGTGGACTGTGGAAGGGCAACCACATCAATATCACAAGGAGTAGCACAAGTAGAGTCGTTACTATGCAGCGTTAAATGACTATGCAGCCTTGTACCTGGTCATCATCTTGAAGCTATTCTATGAATTCATGAAGATCAGCCACAGATGCAACTAAAAACTATACTGTGTCCTGACCCAATACTGGGTTAGTCAAGAGTTCTGCTCCTTGATACGTGTCAGTGCCAAGGAATGGGTGACAGCAGTTATGAACTATGCTAAACTTGGACAAGGATACTGGTACCAGGGGTCTCTGGATTTCAGGAGAACATATAATGGAGAAAGACACAACTAGTGGATATATTAAGGTGTCAGCCTTATGAAGGCAGCAAGCTGCAGAATTGACGAAGGTGACAGTTCTTTCTGCACTGCTACCTGACAGCTCCACATTCTTGCCTTTAGGAATTCTAGCATCAGTGATGGTAATTCTTCCTCTGACCAGGACTGACATATTCATTTATTTGCAAGCATCTTTAGAAGCAAAGATACGTTTTTTCTCCTTTTACCATTTCAAGAATTAACATGGGATTTAGAGTCATGCAGGAAAACTACTGCCTTCAACCCTATGAAAGGTCTGCTGCTGTAGCCTGGTTCAGTTGGTACTATCTGCTCAAAATACTGTACCAGGATACAAGCACGTGGGAACACCAAAGATGGACATGCCATCCCTAGTACTTCACAAGAACGAGTCCTGCCTTCTGAAGTCTTTTCAGAGTTTGGAGCATTGTCTCTTCAGCAGCAGGTCATTAAGATTGACTCCTCTGGCCAAGAACAGTATTATCCTCAACTACACGTTGCTCTTGAATAGGCTAAAACACCCAGATATAAACCTCTAAGTTGAATGGAAATACAGAAGAATATCTGCAAATGAAAAGAAAAGACATCAAGGACATTCATGCTGGAGGAGAACTAAAGTAAAAGCAGGTAGGGTTACTTTCACATGTGTCTGCGAATGTATACATGTGTGTGCACATATACATGTATGCACTTACGCATCTTTCTGGCCATGACTGCAAACACCAATGCAATGTGGGACAAATTATGCAGCGCATAATGCCCTTCCAACAATAGTGAGGGAAGCTGTCCTAGAAGAAATGAAGTTTCTACTGCAAACAAAACACCTCCTCTCCTTCCCACAGTTTTCAGTCTGATTGAAGACCCAGACAAAAAAAAAAAAGCAACAAATAACAAGGAAGATAATTTTTACAATGTAATCTTAACCACTCATTTACTTAGCCTCACTCAAACATTTGTTTTAATAATGTCAAGTACCAAGAAAGCAAGYGAATTAAGTCACTAACAACTTCAACAGTGCAACAGCAGCAGCTATTTCAAGGAGCAGGAACTGAATAACTGACCAAAAAGACAACCTACTGAATAGTAGCTGGGATGTGGTTTTACCATTCTGCTGGAATACTTATGTGAACAAGGAAAGGGAAGGAGCTCGACAGGTTTCAAGAAGAGTGACAAGAATAATTCAAACTCAAAAAAAGCTGTTGTAAGGTGAGAAGTTTAAGAAGTTCAATCTATTTAGAATATCAAAGAGATGGCAAAGATCTGTCCTGATTACAGTTGACAAGTGTTCGCTTGATGAGAGGATTTATGATAGAATGATCTATCTAACAGACAAAGAAATACACAGGATCCTAAGATTGTTAGTTGAAGCTAGATGATTTTTAAAAAAAAAAACTTGCATGGTTTTTAGTTTTACATTGAGCATAATAAAACATTTGATGGAGTATCTGCTGCATCTCTCATGGATTTTTTAAAAGTGGGAATGGATGTCTCTTTCCAAAATATGACCTCTTGTCCAAAAGCAAATCAATGCAGGAATCACACTGTGTCAAATTTAACCCTGCTGCTCCAGGATTGCAAGGGTTATTCCGGCCTGAACTCTATGAATCTGGTTTTAGTTCACTAATTAAAAAGGGAAAGGGGAGAAATGAAAGGGAGATTGCTTCTCAGGCTGAGTTTATTCCTCAAACTCACCAATGCAGATAGTTAATCGAATAGCTCCAGTGGTCTTCTATATGCCAACAAAATGAAGAAAAGCACATTCCTACATATAGCCAGGGTAATTTCATCCCACATATGTCTGCAGTGATGTGAGCAAGAACAGACTGCTCCATCACAGGCATGTTGTTTAAATTCCAGCCACTATCAAGGTATTCCTGAAAATTGAACAGAACAGTCACAGGTTTATACAACATGAAGTAAAAAACCCAAGAAGGTAAAACTGCCAAAAGAGCAACAGAAGAAAAGCATCCTTCCCAAGTAAAAAAATATAAGAAACAGGTGAATGAATCAAAGAACAAAACCTCCATTGTCTTTGCTCTTTTCACAAACCTTATCTGACCTGCTTTGTTAAAATGAGACTTTTTTTTTTTTTTTAGTCTGGAAGTTAATAAATAACTTCTAGGATAAATCTGTGGCTTTTAATGTCTGATCTCAGCAAATTTTATTTATTCAAAATGCTGACGTAATTCTCCTCTTCAAATACTGTGCCAGATACACAAAACAAACACTTTGCAACCCAGTTCCATTATTTTTGCTTTGAACTGAAGAGACTTATTTAATGAAGAACTGCAATACAAACATACAGAGTGAACTAATAAAGACCTACCTCTTCTTCTGGTCTAACTTTAAATTTCCCACCCCTGACTGGGAAGCCACTGCCAAATTCCTTTGAAGCAATATCAGCTCCATATTCTACTGTCACATCCTCTTCAATGGTACTAACAAGTCTCCAGAATTCTTTTTCAACCAGCTCGGTGGGGACCATCTAGGCATCAGAAGAAGAAAAACAAGGAGTACATACTCAGGAATCAGTATATAAAAAGCATGTGCATAAAAGCTATCTCAGGGAGGAATCTCCATTAGCCTGAAGCATTTCCCCATTTCAAAATCCCTTCAGCAAGAGAAAAAAAAATGCAGCAGAAATGTGGTTCCACACAAGACATGCTGCTTCTTTGTTCTCTCAGGAATGGGTGATAGAGAGTATTCTCTTCCTTACAGACACTTCTTCAAAAGTGAAAAAAACACGAAGCTGGTGGAACAAGAAACCACGACACCAGCAAGATCAAGGATTCACTGATGTAAATGAGAGCCTCTGATTTGGGATTTCATCCCATTCAAAAAGGGGATTCCTCCCTCCCCCTCAAAAGTTATGTATTTTAAATAAGCACAAAAAAATCAAGTCTACATTATGACATCAGGATAAATACATGAACATACATGTACTGGCATGTTAAAATAGTCTGACTTGAATGCATCTGCCATTTCTCCAAATGTGCGAAGTGTATAGTCTCTTGCTGCTTGTTCAAAACCAAATGCTTCTTGAGGCTTATTACACTCCTGCAATTGAAATGATAATTATTTCTATAATGTATTAATAAGACAATCTGTGCTCAGATTTTACACAAATGGGCTACTATTACAGCATCTGATGGGGAAGAAGGCAGGGCACCTGACCAAAATGAAATGACTGCCCCAAGTCGCACAGTCAGAAGAAGAAACTACTCTGCTTAATTCACCAAACCACAATATTTATTTATTGATAAATCTGCATAAACATTAATGAAGTAACATGCCTAATTTCTCCTTCCTCTAGTAGAGCTAAGCAAAAAAAAAAAAAAAAAAAAAAAAGAAAAAAAAAAAAGAAAAAAGATGCATAGACCTCCACACTGAAGCACCCAGTGAGACTCCAATTTTAAATACAGAGGAAAGGTGTCAATTAAAATCCAACACATTCTTTAAAATTTTAGCAACGCTAAGGCAGATCAATTTTTGGCTCCAAAATATTAAGCGATAGCTTTGCAATTTGAAGCATGTCCAGTCTTCATTTTAGCTTTACCCTCTATCACCTTGTTTGCAACCTTAAGTAATAACAAATTGTATTTTCAATCCCTAGGATCAAGTTAAAAAAAAAAAAAAAAAANCACAAAAAAACCCCCAACAAAACAAAAACAAAACAAAACAAAAAAAACCCAAAAAACAAACAAGCAACACACAAAATGAAAAATAACCTTCAGCCTAACTTTTATGGTTTGTTGAATTACCTGAGCCAAACACTGGGGACACCTCCAGTCCCCTTTGGGAACATCATGAAGGGGTGGAATTAAACAAAAAGTATGGTAACTGTCATCACAGCCATCACACAACAGGAGACGGTCCTCATCGTTACCACTGCCACATAAGAGACATACATACAAATCCACCTGTAACAAAAAATTGCCAGAGTGGGAATTTGAGCGCTTAAGGTAACTCACGGTGAAAGAGCAGCTTGGTAACTCAGTCATCTGTGACATTTGCCAAAGCTTATTTTTGCTTTATCTCTGAAACGGAAACGAGACAAGCAAACAAAATATTTATGTAAAAGTTTAAATAACCCCCCTCTGTAATTTAAGGAAGCACCACAAGAGTTGCAAGCCTTTCCATGTATTTTTTTTCCAAATGACAGATGACTTGATTCAGTGGCCAGGATAGTTTAAATCAGCAGTACTGTGGATTCGGCAGGTATAATATAACATAACACCTGTTGGTGGCTGACAAATCCCTTTTCTTGTTGCTGTCACGTGCAGCATGTGTGCACAGATGTTTCATCCTCCTCTGAGACCAACTGTTTGGAGCCTCAGAAGAGAGAAAGGGGTTCCTCTTGATGGGAGCATTCCTCTTTTTCCCCAGAGATACTGGCCAAGACCTTCATTTTAATTTGGAAAGGCACCAGCTTCCCAGCAGAGCTATGTGCTTTTGGGCAGGGGGGCAGCTGTTAAAGGAGTCTGATGGAAGTTGCACACAGCAGCTACCGAGCCCCAAGGAAAAGGTGCAGGCACTGCAAATGTGGGGAGGGTTGTCTGCTGCCTGTCCTACACCACACCTTCATTAGCAACAGCCTGGAAGGCTCTTCTCAAATACAGAATAGAGCTGTGAGAACAAGTGGACCCTGTTGTCTTATGTTGTTAAAAAAAGCAGCAGCATCTCCTGCTCCTCCCTGCAAGCTTTTTTTGTTTGGAGGGTGGGGGTGTCAGGCTTCTAGTATTTGCACATTTCATTCTCAGGTATCTAGCTATAGGTGTGGATTAAACGAAGAACATTTTTGGTTTTAGGAAGGACCCAAGTAGTAGCATGGACAGAAAGAATCTCAGTATCATCTTCTCAAAAGTGAGACAAACTACCATTGCTTTCAGCTTGGGGTTTTTTTGGAGGGGGGCTGGTGGTGTGTGGAGAGTTGGAGCAGGAACAGGGTTGTTTTTTTAAGAAGCATTTGAACAACAAAGCTTTCAAGTTAGTGCTGAAATTGCGGAATAAGCRGCAGGTCTGCTGGAGAGCCGGGTGCCAAAGCTCGCATTAAACTCCCTTGAGGTTCAAGAGCAATGGGGAGAGAGATCACGGAAGAACCACTTCTATTTGGACTCTTTCAAAATGCTTATTTTGAGACTGTACCTTGGAGACAGAAAACAAGTTACTTTAGTTATAGATAGGGAAACTTAACTATCCTGTTATTTTCAGCTTTGTAACAGCACGAAGCTTTACAAGTATGTATATTCCAGCAGGCACAGATACTGCTTTGTTTGAACAACAGGGTTACATGAAGAATACAAAAGAGTCCTTAGTGTGACATAAATGACATGAGATTTCACTACATACCCAAGAGAAACCCGGAAACACCTGCAATCAATATGAAGCAGCAGAAAGGCAGGGCATACTCACAGCATTAGTGGGTTTTTTAGATCGGACTTTGGATTTGTCTTTCTCTGGCTCCCCGGCATGTTCTCTCTTCTCGGGAAGTTTCACTGTGCTAAGCATTTCCTTTTCTGGTGCAACAGAAAAAAAAATGAAGGTATTACAAAATGTTTTAATGCTTAGCATTACTTGTTATTATTTATTTGTTATTACTTGTTAGACTGCATCACTCCAAGTTATTTGCTGAATTACTTGTTATCCCATACACACATTTGTTTCAGTTTGCTTAAGGCAAGATTTGAACACCTGCAATGCCTACAGAAGCCCGTATTATCAGAAAAACCAAGCATGCCATCACGAGCTAGCAATGACTATCACAGCCCACATCTTTTGAGTGGGTATTTTAAATCCCATTTAAATTAATTTAAATTAAATTATGAGTATCTTCGTAAGCTAAGATTTTGTTTCCATGTGGTGTTAACAAATGTGGTTGAATTACTCCATCAATTTTACAGCAGCATGTCACATGGAGACATGGAACAACACTACAGCTTCCTATGACAATCTTCACACTGCCGTTTCTTGTAGTGGTAGCTCTCATGACAACATATCATCAAAGATGAGCATGCAGCAGAAGTGGCCTGACAAAGCAGCAGTTCCTCTACACTCTTACACCCCTACGTAATTTGGTCATGTCTCTACTCAAGTCTTCATTCCGGACATTATAAAAAACCAAAAAACCCACACACCCAAACCATACAACAGAGCGTGGAGAATCCCAGGGCTCTGCTGCTGAAGACAAGSGGGCAATGAAGTTCTTAGCTAAAGTTAAAGTGAGCTAGAGACCTTTACACCTGGACATGAGACAGTCCGAAGCATTTCTTGGAGTCCGAGAGCTAACGAAGATATTAAAGAGAAGAATGTCTACATCTATCAGATTTAAGCATTAAAAAACTGTCTAGAGCTTTTTCCTTCTACTCTTCAGGGGGAAAAAAGAAAAAAGGTTAATGCCTAGAGACACTCCTTAAAGAAAAAAATTATCAAATTAAAAGGAGACCACAATCTACACAAATTCTTGGGAAAAAAAAAAAGATTTTGAACGAACAAAGGAGACTGACAAACTGCTTAGTTAATTTAAATTATTAAGTAGTTGTAAATGGCTCCTATATTTACTTTACCAAATTATTTGTCAACAAGCTTATTCTTCTGTTTGATGGCATTAAACATTTCTTCTCAGTCTAAAATTATTATTTCTTAAGGACAGATAACAACAGACTCAGGACTATTGATAGAAGCAATTTAAAAAACATATTATGGGAACTTTATTGTTAAGTTCACAACATACTATCTTTTGCCTTCATAAGTTTCATTTCCTGATTTCAAATTCAAATTCTTTCCTAGAAGTGTCTGAAATCTGATACATTCTTAAAAGAGTTTCCTCTATTTAAAGCTAGTGGATTGATGCTAGCTATTTAAAATACAAAATAGAAATATGGCTCAAATCTCATTTCTGATTGCTCCATAAAAGAGACTGAAGTTTAAAAAAGTAGAAGTTTTTTTTTTTTTTAACTGAAAATATCTTCTTCTCCAAGAAAACTCAACCAATTACAAAACAAACAAAAAGATTTCAAAGCCATAAAAGAACTTTTACAATAAATTCAAATTCTAAAATGAAGTTAACAGAAGTTTTTTTTTTTTTTTAAATACTTTGCGTTGTTCCAACTGCTGAATTTAACTCTGGTCTTAAAACAAGTTTGTACAAAGTAACAGAAATTGCATTCACATTTTGTTTCTCTCCTCACTTGCCACTCACCATTTTCACACTTTGGAGGTGCACATCCCATTCTACGTCTCAGATTATGAGTTCTGGCTTCTGGAGGGTCAGATTCAGTTTTAATATTGGTTGCCTTAAAAAAGGGAAAAAAAAAAAAAAAGAAAAGAAAAGAAAAGAAAAAATCAGTAATGTCCTTAGATGTAACATTTTGGTTTTACACTTGTATTTGGGAAAATGTTCACTGCTACCTAAACTCATGGTTGCTTGCCCAAATACGGACCGACGATTTTGGAATATACAGTTGGCCACTGCATGGAATGCTGCAGGAAAGGCTGCATACCCAAAAAGATCCAACCTGCACTCAACTCCTCCCGCCCTATAGAGCTACTTTGGCTCTGAAGAAGGGAAAAAGCTGGCTATGTCCAGCACTCAGAGTCCTAACAAGAGAGTGCCTAGTAAGATCTAAATAATTCTCTGCAAGTCTCTACAGTTGAGTAACTTTGGTCGCAGACCCTGCAAGCTTTTAAAATATATATTTTAATAGTCTCAAGAGCTGAGAAAAGAACTGGGGGGGGGGGGAAGACAATTTTGACTTCCAAATTCAAAAAAATATTTCTGCATACAATTTAGTCCACTCTGATAAATGCCAAGAGAGGACTGCAAAGGATCAGAGAACAAGCTGATATGAGACACAAACACTTCATTGAGGTACAAYGGAGGTCTTAAAACTTGTAACCTGACTTGTTCTAGGAAAAAGCCAGGCAGATGGAAGTCAGATAAAGACTTTGAGAACTTCATTTAAACTCAAAGAACCATTTTATACTTACAAACGAATAAATCTAAAAAGGCAACCTGAATTTCTGAAATACTTGTATTCAATTATTTAAAAAAGAGTTCAGAGAGAAATAACACAGAGAACCTGGAGAGATTTGAAAGGAAATCCTACAAAAAGCCTGTGCCAACAATGATACCATGTTTTTAGTTTGATTTCAGTGGAACTTGATAAGAAGCAAAGGAGCAAGGAACTTTGGGCTTCCATAGATTTTCTTTTACTCTTGAGAAGCAGAACATACTCCAGTCTTCTAAGCAGGGAACTCGGTATATTGTGGAGCTTTCAACACAGAATAATGTTTTTCCATTTACTTCTTCTATTTCTTCCTTGAAGTTTTGAGACTGTGGGAGAGCAATTCTCAAATCCCTCAGATGGGTTTCTCCAACATTGTTTTTTTTAAGCCTAATTTCTTAAGGAAATGAGGTCATGCAACCACTCTCTTGCTACTCACACAAGTCAGTCCACTATCAACCACTCCCTGAACCCCAAATAATGGGACCTGTTGGCCTAGCTCTACAAGTGTGACTTCCAGCCTGAATGCATCATCAGGTATTTGAAGGGGAAGAGTTTGTTGTTGTTCTGTTTGGGTTTTTTTGGTAGGCTTGTTTGTTTGTTTGGGATTTTTACAGAGGTGGCTTTGACATTATTTCCCCTTCACTTTTGGTGTTCTCTTTGTCCAAATTACTGTCTCCATGAGAGCAGGCAGAGGTCCCATTGCTTAAAATATGCAAAAAAATGCTGTTCATTATATTTAGTAATACTGAATCAGGATCAGTTTGCACTGATCCTCAAGCAATGCAGTAACAGATGCCCCATCTTCTGCATCTTTAACTTCTATGAGTTATGTCCGTATTCTGTGCTTAAGCCTATATTTAGCTTCACAAGAGTAGTTCTTTTTTTCAGCCTTAGCCTTTTATCATATCGATTCATCTCACTTTCACAGCATTGTTCTGGTCTTTTACACTTTTCTACATCAAGCATCTAAATCCTTTGCATTTCAAAACCAGCCTATGGCTGTCATTGCCCTTTTCCTTTCCAATTATAAACATTTTCTCCTAAGTGTTTACTAACCAGGTAGGAAAGGGCAAGGTAAAACTGTATACATCTTACAATTGCAAACCAACGCTTGTCCCACAGGCTGTATTTTTTGCTAGTAAGAATGATTTACAGTACTTTCCTGTAGATCACTTATTTTAAAGGTTTATAGTAGATGGTTAGCCTTTGAAAAGCAGGAAATGTCAAACTGGTAAACATGAGAATGAACTTAGGTTTTACAATTTAAGACACTGACAAATCCTTGTGTATCTCGTTAGACCAAAAAGTCAAGACATGTTAACCAAACATTACTACTTTGCAACCAGGTCAGCGCAAAAATCAACTGCATGTAGCTTCAATGAAGAATAAAATGGATTTAATCAACTTGGCTGACTGCACTGAAATGGAACAGAAACACTCACATTAACAAATCTTAACTTTTGGAAATTATTGTCTTAAAGCACTACAGCTTCTTCCTAAGCGAGTCAGTCCATGCTGCTTAATTCAGCCTTAGCTCTGTATGTTTCAATTCTATTCTTAAGTATTTTCTTCCCACAAAAATCAGGTGCGTGACATCAGTAGTGCTCAGGGAAAGAGCTGACAGGGTAGCCTTGCATTTTGGCTAAGTATGAGCAGTTAGCTTTCACAGAAATGACAAAAACACACACTCTTCGTTAGTCAGTGTTACCTGACACCACTGTCAGAGAAACAGGTAAAATTTTACTATATATTTACCCTGCTGTTAATCTTCAAAGGATACGTGAGAACTAGCATCTTTCAACCACAGGCAGATACTTCAAATGGAAAGTTTCAGATCAAACTACTGAGGTTTTCTCAGAATTATAAACCTACTCGTAACCGAGCATTTGAGTGGAAAAGCTTTAGAAAACCTTAATTGTAACTTATTAACTAAGAATAATTATAGGCAGAATTTGCAACAAGTAAGCTGTACTACTTGGTAATAATAAAGACCAAGACTAGAACAATGGGAGTTAATAAAGAGTCCAAAATGAACTTAAATAGAAATCTGGGTTATAAACAAAGAGAGTCAATCATGACCTTCCTAACTCATGATGTCACCACTAATAAGACCATTTCCCTGGGAATAAGCCTCCCCTACTCTTCATCTGCTCAAACGAAAGAAACAGTAAACTCTCTGAAGGCAGGAACATCAGTCTGGAAGGACTGAAGTCACAGTAGAACAGTTTTCCAGCAAAGGAGACACATAGCGATCTCCTAAAATATGTCTTCACAGGAGAACTCTATGCAGATATAATCAATAAATTTTATGCTTATCCAAATAAATATATATATAAATAATATCCAAATATATATATTATATATATATAAATATATATATAAATAACATCCAAATAAATATTATTTCTTAAGCACATCCTGTTTGATTGTACAAAACCATACTGACTTAATGTTATGCAATTTTTTCCTTATATTACATGGTGAAAGTATAGCAAATTGATAGAACTCAGAGTAAAAAATGAAATACAACGGTGCTAATGTTGTAACAAAAACCTTCTCTGCTCTAACATCTGGCTTCAACTCATGAAAGATTTACAGAAACCTCCCAACACATTTAAAGAATAACTACTGTTCGCTGCCTGTCCTCTGAGGAAATGACAGAGATCAAAGCTGCAGAAGACAAGCTTCATTTCTAGAGTTTGTCACCTGTATTTTAATCTGAGCCCCATATTATTTACAATTATGCTAAAAACATTATTATAGCGTACACACTCATAACTACCGTACAAGTGGAAGAGCTTCTATAGAAAAACCTCTCAGAACTCACAACCACAGTAACACACTTTTTAAAGTAACACACAATCCTTACCATATTATTTATAACTTACGCATTTATAAATATTTAGGTATGTTTAACAATGACAAAGTTAAACAGCTGCTTACTACACATATATGTTTAGCAATCTGATCGAAATAGAATTTGTCCTGTAACTTAACTAAAACCTGTTGTGCCATGTTGTTAGGCAAAGTATCACTGCATTATGATTTCAAGCTCGGTCACCAGCATTTACCCATATAAAGACAGATTATCTCACCTCTGCTCTTAGGCGTTTTGCTCGACGAGCAGGTGGACAAGTTTCAGATGGCTGAACAGACTGTCTCTGTGGAATATCGTGGGGCTTATATTCCTTGTCCTTTGTGTCACTGGTGAGATCTGGTTTCTGCAAGCACTAGAGACACAATTTGATTACTTAATTTCTGCCTCCACTTCTAATAAAAACTTTGTGTAGAACAATTTTCTGGCTAATGTGAAAGAATGTAGACAGGGCTTTAATAATTACAGTGCTGAGTTAAGAAAAACAGTTAGTATTTATGACCATTGTAACATTACCTATTTGAACATGTCACAAAATCACTTTTTCCTGCCCTTTTACTGAATGCAATAACCATAATAAAGGATCTTAAATAAAGCTGAAGTCATCCTTTAAATTTTATGAGCACCTATGGGAATACCAATACCAATTCTTCTAGTAGATGGTGCTTTTGGAGACTATCAACAGCATACTGGAAACTGCTATAGTGTCCTCAGGTTGCATTACTGTAATGCTAAAGTACAAAGCAATATAAAAGTAAAATACAGCGTATCATACATCCCTGTCTTAAATGAAATACGATTTTGTCTGAAGAACATTGCAGAAGTTACATTCCTTATGTATTTTGGAGAGGACAACACTGCCGTACAACTAAAGGGTACAAGGGAAGAAGATGATGCAAGAACAGTTTTAGTTCTTTCAAGTCACTGAATGAACACATTTAATTGCTGAAAACTGTGCATACAATTGGCAAGAAAAATAACAATTAATGACAATTCCAAGTTTGTCAAGCCACACAACATTCAGTAACACCAGACAAAATTTAACAGTTTTTAAGAGTAAACAACAAATCCTGAAGAAAGAAAAAAGTCTTATGTTGTCAGAAAGTATTTCACACGAATTGCTGGATCCCCAGTTCCCCAGTTAACATCTGTTCCCATCACAAGCATTTCCTCAGCAAGAGAGAAACAGGACAGGAACTGCAAGAGAAGCACCACAGCGGCATAAGGACTGATGCTTTGTAGACAGCACAGAAATCAGACTTTCAGAAACAAATGATAGTCAGAAGGGGGGATGAAGGAGGAAAAAAGTGGTATTTTAGAAGACAAGTCCACGCTGAAAGAAATGTGTATTTAACAAAAGAGAAGTGTCAGTCAAAGGTAGCAGGATATCATTACCTATCACCCACAGACAGTCCACAACTGCTCAAAGAAACCTCCAGAATTTCTGTTTTATTTAGGACTGCTTTCCATCTCAGACTTTGTAAGCTCTAGACTTAGTCTTTGAAAGCAAATGTCCGACTTAATTTCAACATTAAATACACACACAAAACCACCCAACTTTGCAGCTTACGCACAGGAGCAGTAAGTGCTGGCTGATGCTCAAAGTTGGGCATGCTCCTGTGCTGCATACTTGGAGGCCACACAGCACTGCAGCTAGCTCTTCAGAAGAGCATGCTCCCTTAAAGCTCACACTGAAAGAAGATGATGTGAATTATTTCACATTAACATCAGTGGGAGAAAGTCACAAGTAACAATTTCTCAGGACAAAAAAAATGGACAATCAGAAAAGGCGAGTGAGTATGAAAAATATGAAAATGAGAGAACAGAAAAGCAAATGAGACTAATGCTAGATAGAACATTGCCAAATTTAATGACTTTTGTAAATTCTGGTTCCTTGA
Source organism: Phoebastria nigripes (assembly GCA_035582835.1). NCBI lineage: Eukaryota > Metazoa > Chordata > Aves > Procellariiformes > Diomedeidae > Phoebastria > Phoebastria nigripes. The sequence goes on from JAYKAV010003015.1 coordinate 28,749, forward strand.
ATCATGTCCTCGTGTGAAATCCAAACCTTTCACCAAAAAAATAGTTTCTACAATTTCTAGTAACAGAGGACATATGATCCATGAAAGCAAGTATCTAGAAGGCAAACAGTTTTTCCTGAACAAAAGGGCAATGAAACCTGGAAAGAAAAACAACAAATAGCATAACTAGCCTCACTTCAGTGGACTGTCCAAGCAAGAGAAGGCAAAAAAAAAAAAAGGGGGGGGGGGGGAAGCACTGTTCATTGAAAAAAAGCCCAGAAGATATTTCCTAAATATTGAGGTTTCAACAACTATTTAAGCAGAGACATTTCCCAGTGCCTCAGTAATCTGAAGGCAAAGCAGTAGTATGAAGTGGCTGTTAATTAACATTTTCAGTTGTACCTAGAAGAAGAAGTAGTAGTAAGTGTAAGTCCTGTCTTAAGGACGGGAATTCCTCTGAACCTACTTTACTCCTAGACTGACCTGATCAACTGCAAGCATAGGTCTTTAACCAAGAACACTAGCTGCTATTTCTTCAGTCCTTTCCTCTCCCAACTAGCAGAGACTTTTTGGTAAGGTTAAGCTTCTATCAATAATTTACCATAAGCTCATCCTACATACTGTGAATCTAGATTGTGATCATGATCCCATATTCTGAGAAGATGATGCACATGTAATCCTTGAACTCCAAATGGTGCCAGAGAGTAAGTTAAAAGCCCATCAGCTGAAACCACTAAGTGGCAGCTCCTTCCCCAGGCAATCGAAGGACACAGCAGCGATGTTCACAAGGCCTCCAGGATGTCAAAAGATGGAAAAAAATACAGGGATAGAGTTCATCTCCAGGTTCAGATGTTTATGAAGTAGTAATTTACGCATAAGCTAACCACCCAGGCTCCCTGTACTTGCTGAACACAACTGGTCTACCCCTGCTATGTATCCACTTGAGGGTAAGAACCATCACACTCCAGAGGTGCTTATTTTTCTCCAGTAACAATAAAGGGTCCTAGAGAACTCTCTCACACAGAAACATCTTTATTAGAGGCATACACATATAAATCTTTGGACATATGAATCCCACCAGGACATTAACGTCTTAGTTTGGGAAAGATTCCAGACCCAGAATTACTGAACACGTTGTATTCACTGAAAAACAGAACACCACAAGACCATCTCTAGCCCCCCCAAGCTGTAGCTGCATTTTAAATCATGCAAACATCTGGGCAATGCATCACCAAAGATGCACTGACAGAAGACTCTGGACACCTCAATTCACCTAAGGGGATATAGTGTGATTTTGTAGTATCACACTGATGGTTACTATGGCTAAGAATACAAGCGAGGCACAGATTGTAAGAACCAGTACAACAGGTTTACTGCAACTACTCTGGAGCCAAACACTCAAGACCTGTCTAGTCCAATGTTTCAAGATAAGAATAAAATAAATACATCCCTGTGGAGAGCTGCTTTGAGTATTAGAAACTGGATGATTTAAGAAATTTCTGCTGTTTGACTGAACAAGAGCTTTAATAAAAACATGCTATCTGTTAACCTCTGAGCAGCTCCAGACAATTTCACTATTTTAGTATGTATATAGAAATATCTCCAGCTGGGATATTTGTCAAAATAACTCCTGAAGCCAGTTTAATATATATTTAAGCCACACATAAACAATTAATGCTATACACAGATCTGGATGAGATTTAATTTATGGCATAGTCATCAGTGGAAACTACATCATTCCATATTTTCAGCTTTTGCAGAAAAAAAGTCAATGAATATTGCAAGTACTACCAATTAAAAAAAATTTCAAAAAAAATGGGTGAATGCAAGCACTAATCTTTTACGGATGATCATCTTGGCTGCATGAAGAGTTTCTCTCAAAAGGCTTGTTGAAATATCGCAAGAAGGAACCACACATCTCAAACTGACAGCTGTCAAATCGAATAGCTACATCTTTTCCAAAAATAAAAATCACAGATGCTTAGATTCCCAGTAAAGCACTGAACAGACATACAATAAAACGGACACCTACACAAGAAGCATCTGGGAAGGCACCACTTACTAAGAACACATGGAAGAAAGCCAAAAAGAATCTCATCTGAGATTCCTCAAAAATGTATTGCAAAACAAACTCAGTTGGAAGACAACGTTGTCAGGAAGAAAAAAAAAAAAGTCGTCAAATCTTAGAGTGAAAAGTGAGCTAAACCCAACATATTTCTGTGGATTCTCTCAGTTCATTGAAAATACACATCTCTGCCACATACAGGAGGGGAATATTTTAACAGCTGGGGGGGGTTAAAAAATTAAGTTAACCATTCCTACATAGCTTTTCCAGAACTGCATCCACTAAACACATCAGTTTGGAACAAATGTCAGGTGCCCATTGCAAGAGAGAGCTTGGAAAGTTACATTTAAAAAGAAGCGTGACCTCAGTTGAGAAGGCTTTTCTCTTCTACGAGGGCCCACTACTGAGAAAACCATGAATGCAAACATCAACTGCGTGACAGACACTCGCACGAATGTAAACATCAGCTGCGTGATAGACACTCGCATGGGGAGTGTGGTACCGTGTTAACTGTTTTACAACTTTTAATTAGATCTTTCCCTGTGCAATTGCACCTCAAAAATATGAAAGCAAAGTGAGGTGTCACAAAACACACCAGCTTCAAAAAAAATGAGAATCCACAGTTTTCAGAACTAATAAAAATGCAAAGTTTTCAATGAAATGCCTTCAGAAAATGGTGCTGCTTTCCATTGCTTAACATGAATGTGTTTGAGGCAAGGCAAAATATTTTTGATAGTTTCCCTAGCACGAAGATTTTTATCTTCAACTATATTTTGTTCTTATCCTCCATTTGTAAAACACTCAAACCTACACAAGGTTTCTGAAGGGTTTGCAGGATCTGGCTGTTCTTCGCTGAAAAGGGATCATCACTAGCTAAGTAAAAAGCCTTCAATTCCAACCTTTCTTGACTTATGTCAAATCCCTCCCTCATTTTGGTAGCTTTATGTAAAAGGCTAGTCTTGATCTCTGTAGATTGTAACAGGATTCGGGCTTCTACTGCTTTAAAAAAGGTCAATACTCCTCTCTTTAAAAGATCATGGTAAGAGTGTTGGCAACTGCAACCTATTTTGGTTTTCCAAATAAATGACTACTGCTCTATAAGAAAAGCCCTATTCTTCACTAGACATTACATTGCTTCCACTCTCAACCAACCCTGAATTTTGTTTTAATGGCCATATCTAAGCAGGAAGGATGAAGATTTAAGCTTGAAAGAAGTCAAAAGCCATACTATTAACTACACTGCAATATCCATGAAGCATTCTTGAACTTGGATACCCTTAGTGAAAGCGAGATGAGTTACTGCCACAAAACGGCCATGGTTTGATATAGTCCTTCAGTCACTCTACGTACAAGTGATACAGACCCATAGCACTTGTTGTATCAGAGAGATGGACCTATAATGATCTGTGAATAAAGTCGTATTTTGCGTTTGACAAAACAGCATTAAAGAAATTGTTATAGGAAGGCTGAATGTCTGTTATCATGATGCTTCTGTAAACTGTAGAGAGAAAATACCAAAAGGTAGTATTCAAAKCAGTCAGTAAGAGGTTACCTTGAAGAGTAATTCTAAAAACTTTTTATTAAAAGTTTGCCTATGGCTTTCTGAATTGCTTGCATCAACACCACAGATTGCATCGTCACCTGCATGCCATAAAGCACAAAACGCAGTCTTTGGAAACGTTCCATCAATAAATAAAAAATAACAGACTGGCTGCTAAATTAATTGGACTTCAGTTAGCTTCAACGTAGCTTACCAATAGGCTCGCTCCAGACTGGAATAAGTTGTAAGGATACAGAATGCGCTCGTAATGTGCACGGATGTGCGAACCCACGGCTTTGCCAGGAGCAAATCCCATCCTAGTGGCTATTTTGGTCCATTTTCTCTCCTTGCAAACTACGTCAAATCCTCCTTCTTCTGCAACTAGCTAAAAAGTGAAAACAGAACGGTCATATATTTAATACTAAAATTATCAGCATTTAAGGAAAGCACTGCTAGTTTAAAAGAAAAGACAACACCACAATTGCTATTTTACACCAGAAAAACATAGAAAAAAAAAAAAAACCCAAAACAAAAAACCCCAAACCAAAACATGAAATTTTAAAAGCTATAACTGGAACATGTAAGATATAACCTATTCAGGAAGTGTAAACTTGTTGAATTACTTCGCAAACAAGTCAGCACCTTTATTAAATGACCAAACAGTAATTCAGCCTACTTTTGAGAATTTGTCTGGCTGCAATTTGTCATGCCTCTACTTTGTATTCCAACACGACTTTCTAGCACAGTACAATCAGTTCTTCTCACTGGAASAAGTACTATGACATAGGCTCAAAATCAACCAAATGAAAACTAACCTAAACATAAAGAAACAGAGAGAACATATCCTTGGGGTCAGTGAATCCCATCCCTTGCTATCAGAACACATAAACTTCTCCAGAAATTGAACAAGCTTCATCCTAAAAGTAACTGCATTTTTTTCTCCCATGTTTCTAATGGAAAAACATTTTTCTCACTGCTGTCATTGTTCAGAAGCTTCCTTCAGTTAAGCCTGAGTTTATTCTTGACCAGTTTGTATCCAAGTTCAACTTTAAAGAAGAGCTGGAAATTTAATTTGATCTCCTAGTTCACATGAAAACTCCCACAATATTGTATTTCCTACTATTTTGTCACATTAGCTATGTTAGGTTAAACAAAGTAATACTTTTTCCAGCTTAGATATACCCCAAATTCTCCCTTGAACGACTGCGATACCATCCCAGAAACTGAGATAACACAACATCTCTTTAGGAAGAGTTTCTCCCCTGTAACAGCCTTACCCTGTTAAGCTGAAATAAATCCAAGATCTTCCTCTCCACATGTGGAATTTTCAGCGTACATCCTTGAAGCTCCCAAAACTTTGCAATCTGGTCCAGAAAATTCAGCTTTACACGAGTTTGGGCCTGAAAAACAAAACAAAACAAACAAAMAAAAAAGAACTGCATACTAAATCCAGATTAAGCTTTGGTATCCCAGTGTTTATAATGTTGCAGCCTCAGTTGCCTGCCTGGCTTTTCCCTCTGCAAGTGTAATTTTGCATTTTTCCCTCTCCTCATATGCAGGAAAAAGAGATACCACCAGTCTTTCCTCAAGTCATTTTTTGTTAACTTTTACTGCATTTAGAAAAGTACTTTCTGAGAACAGACAAGCAATGAGTTATTACTGCTAAAAACTACCTAAACTAGCTGCATTGCTAGGATTTATTACAATTATTACATTAATAAATGTAATAAACAAAATTTCACAAATAAACCAAATTGTAATTAAACTACTACATTTATTACATTAATAAACCAATGTTTTTTGTTTATTACAAAAAAACAACCAAAGAAACAAACAAACCAACTCCCAAAAAACCACACCAAAAAAAGGGGGGTTTTTTGTTAGGCCTTTTCACTCCCAGCTGCATTGGTTTCATTTTTACGGATACAAACCGGTCAGGGCAGGGAAAGTCAACTAGTCTGTTTGCACAGCAATTCACACAGAAAGATAATTGGACTGTTGCTGTGTTAAAGAGTAGTAGCTTAGACTTTAATTCTAACACATTTCATTGTTATCACATTTTCTATTCTTAAGGTAAAAAATGGCCATGTCTATTCAGACTAGCTTGCTCTTAAAATCCAGCGAGAGCTCCGAACCAGCTTGCATCCACACAAATCTCCTTCTTTTTTAGCATCCGAAGCCAGCGTTAGAGCCCTTACCCTGGCACTTCACATAACCACATCAGGACTTTAGAAAGCAAGCACCATGAGAAAAATCAGGCAGGCAAAGAGTCACCGTCATTCCAATTCGTACCAGTAGTGAGCTCACCAGGACTCCTCACCACTCCCTTCTTCTGGTTTGAATTCATGAAAGCAATGAATGAAAGTGCTTGCAAACAGCAAGTTTTGCACCAAATCCAGATTTTGTAATTGTTTCTTCCAAATGGCTTGTTATTTTTAAAGCACTCTGTAAATGTTTCATCTCTTCTACTTTTAAAAGATGCTGTATGCATGCAAAATGCAGACACAAATCTATGGCACTTGAGAATTTGAGTTTAACCACTTATAAGCACCTCTGTGTGGAAAAGGCCTGAATTATGTTACTTTAATGAGCATTAGCTTTACTTTTTATGCTTGGTATGTTTTTAACTAGGTTCTGAAACACATGAATTTCTGTGCTAATTAAAAACTGATGTTCAGAGGTCCCGAGCGCTGTCAGCTGAAGTCAAACACAGCTCACGGTCAATCCACTGGAAAACACCACCTCTCAAAATAATATTTAAACATTTTGGAGCAGAAGCAATGTTCAGCTTTACAGTTTACCTCTAGTTCATTGAGCCTCTGGATCCTCGGTGTGAAGTGAAGCTTATCGACATCGCATGCAAATGGAGGCTGCCAGTCCTGGAAAAACAGAAGAGCTTCATCAAAAGACCAGGAAAGTGAAGGAAACTTCTCTATAAGCCAGTCAAAAGCCAAGTAAGGCCGAAGCACGGAAGAGGTCTCCATGGTTTCCAAACCCTCCTCAGCCCTAAGCGGCACAGCACGTGTCCCCCCRGCACGCGGCAGGATCCCAGCGCGGAGGCTGCCCCGCACCTCCCCGTAGGCGAGGGCTGCATCCCAGCCTGCCAGGTATCGCACCCCACCGCGCTTCCAGCTGTGGTGAGGTCTACTTTTGTTTCCAAATGACTTCATGTTGAACAAGCCTAGAAAGTAGGAAAAAATTCAATACGCCAAGTCAACTCCTGCCAATCTCATTGTCCACCCCTTAAATATTTCATTGTGCCTTTAAAATAGACAGATTTGAAACCACAAAATAAATGACATTTGGGGACTAAGGACCTGTCCTCAAGGATAAGCCTTCAGCTGCACACCGAGTCAGTCCATCTTTTCCCTACCCAACCGGGGTAGGCAAAGGTGCGGCACAGGCTATTCGCCCCGGTCTCACAACCACCATCACCTGCCCAGGCCTGTTCCCGAATCAGAACCGTACAGCAGCCGAGGGCTGGGTCTGCCGGACAGCGAGAGCAGAACTCCCCGGGCAGTGCTGCCGCCGTGCAAGTCAAACCCAGCCAGCACTTTAAACGGGAGTAACAGAAACTCAGTTACAACTCTGAGATAGGATGTCACTTCTATCAGCAAACTCAGTATTGTTACCACGCAAACCACGGAATAAAGTGAAGTTTTGTAAACCATGATCCAAACTGTAACGCCTGCCTTGGTCGGGAAGACTAACATTTGATAGCAGAGACTTTAAATGCTCATGAAGGACAAATGCAGCAGTTAGCATTCATAAATGCTGGTCTCCAAAACAAACAGCAGCTGTACTAAAAAACAGAAAAAAAAAAAAAAAGCTTTTTTTCTTAATTCCTTGTCTGCAAACATTCAGGAACAGCTGGAATATGATCAATTAAAAAAAGATTATTATTACTTCGACAAAATACCTGCAACTGGTAGTGTTACTTATAAATACAACCATAAAGCAATTTTGTCTTTTAGATCTCTGACATCTATCACATGCAGTTGGTTTGGCAATACACAGCTTCACGAAACCAAATTAGATTTGATTTAAACTTGACAGTAATTTATTACATATAAAGCTATCTTATTATCACTAATTACAGAATGAAGATAACGTGCATGAGAGCTACTGATAGTGGAGTAAGACAAGAGCTTTCTACCAGGAAAAAGAACGATGTTTCCTCAACGCCTGCGGACTAAGGCAACTTAAATAATATCAGCATAACAAGCAGAATATTTGGTATTTTAGCAGACATGCTAAACTAACTAGTGTCAAAAACAACCACAAAGGATTTGCAAAGCAATTATCTTACATACAAACATCCAAGCTCAATTCTATATTATGACAACCCCATCCTGTCACTAGAGCTGGTCCACGGCAGAACCAGGTATTTCCACAACTGGAGAGGAGGGATGCAAGACTCACCGAGAGCATGGAAAACCTGAAGAGCAAAGAGGGATGCCAATCTACACGTTTTATCAAACATACATTGACTAATCCAGACCTCTAAATTAGTAATAAGAGAGAAGTTTTCTGATCCTACAAAGCATTTTCAGCACATCAAAACTTGGCAAGGCCAGGCTGAAATTAAAATTTGAACTGGAAATTAGATGACAATAGAGGGGTCAGGATGACAAATTATCAAGAGGATGGTCAATCCTCAACCAGTGGGACATGTTTCTCAATCATTTTTGTTCTTTTAACCACAAGACTAAGACTGGCGTCCAGTGGCACGACGTTCTTAAACTACACAAAATTAACTGTTCATTTTTGTTTGCCAGAACACCAAATGCAATGAAAATTGCAAGTCTGATGAAGAAAACATTTGACATTCTTTTGTAATGTCCTGATATCTGATGGCCCCCAAAGCGTAAGATAAGAAACATGACTGGGAACATTTAGGGCAAGATCTGAAGTGTCGCACTTCAACATAACAAATCTGACTTGCAAGCTGAACTGACCGGTTACATCATTAGGCACAAGTCTGGAGTTTGCTCTGTATGTGAAGACAGAAGACAGGCAACCAAACCAGGAGAGGGGACACAGTCGTAATGACACACAGAACACACACGGGACATTCTGGGGACCAAATTAAATTGCCAAAGGGAGAGCGGTAAGATCCTAAGCAATTTGCTTAGGCTGAGAGAGTAAATGAAAACAAGAGAGGCACGTGCTGGCTGACTGCTTAGCTAAGTAATAAGCCAAGGCCGTCTCCAGGTGGGCCATGCATTACCGTAAAACAGGACCCTGTAATAAGGCTCTGCAGAGGACAAGAAACAGGAATAAAAAGATCAGGAGCAAGCATTCAGCTCACACAGGCAATGACACTACCTCTAACACTGTTACTGAGCCCGACGCTGTGCTTCAGGGCTATGGCTTGAGGGTAAAGTACTGGCAGACCGTCAGTAAAGCCACAGAAGGGAGAGGAGCGTGCAGGAGACTCTTCTGGGTGGGCCACGTGTCCCCTGGCAGAGTCTGCTGCTCTGGGGAGAAGCCCAGAGGAAAGCCTGCGTGCCAGGGGCACAACAGGAAGAACAGGACTCCTACCTGTTCCTACAGGTTCCAGCTCATGCTCAATCTTAAAGAAATAAAGATACAAGGGTCCACAGGACAGATACAGACTTAGGACCCACTGCTAGAAAGCAGCCTGTCTTCAGACAGGACAGAAGCAAGCTTGTCCCCTCCACTTACGAAAGCAAATGAAGAAGTTTATGTGCACTATCTTACAGAAATACCTCATTCACAACACGGCGTACCAAAACATACTACTCCAGAATTAGGTGATTAGCTCCATACATCTCCTATTTATTACTGACTGGCGTTCATTTTTGGAAATTCTTTCCTTTTTGGCCATACGCTTGCTCTAGCAAAGCACTAGTTACCTAGTTCACTTGAAAAAGTAACACGACTCCAGGCAACACAAGCTTCCACAACAGGTATTTTGTACACCTTACAGTTTAAGTTTAATGATACTGAATGAACAATACGCACACCAGAACACTTTGACAGTACGTCAGCTGTTTTTAAGAGAAGCTTTGGAAACTCGATCTATTCAATACAGGACTTTCAGCAGACGGCTTTTCAGTCTATCAGGCAGATGGGTCCATCAACTAGAAACAAAAATTTAGCAGCCTTAAAAGTGTTTAACTTTTAGCAAGGAGAAAGTCATTGCAAGAACTTCTGTTGAGATATGGTAAATTGGCTTAATGAGAGGTAACACTGGATTTACTCTGGCTTTTGACATTTTTAAGCAGGTAGAGCTGAGGGAAATGCATGCTATATATTACATAATAGGTCATATTAGATCATTATAAAAAGACTTCTGACTTTAGAAACACACTACTGCATATCCCATTTATCACAAACTGTATCATATGACATTATTCACAGTTACAGATACAGAGCCATTCACCATTTGGAGAAATCACAGCAGGTATAGTAAACAGGCCACCCTGACTATCATTGATTCATTTTAAGTCACAAGGAGTTAATTTTGGAGCATCTGAACTACTCAAAGTTGATATAACCAATGAGAATAATATTTATTGTCTTACATTCCAGGGTATGGCAAGTTCCTCAATTCCTAAACAAGACGCTTTCAACCCTTCTTTAATAAGTATACTATTTACTCAGCAAAAAGCTTGCATACGTTTTGAAGCACAACTTACTAAGATAAAGGTGATGTGCATTAAAAGGAGTATTAAGAGACATATGTGTTTTGAAAGAAATGCCTTTATGCACCTTGGAAATGCAGCGGCACCACAAGAGGGAGCTTTTTCGTGGCAAGGCTAATTCTGCAAATCTGCTGATCTGCACGATGAGCTTTGCTGTGGAAGAGAGGAGCACACACAAACCAACTCTACAGACCCACTTCCCTTAAGTTTGTGTCTGGGAAATCTGTGAGACTAGACATTTCCATCCGGTGTGCACTTGCAAGGTCCTCAAAAGCAACTGGTCTGAATTCCCCCTTTTAAAAAACAAAACAAAAAAACCAAACAAAAACCCACCAAGTTTAAAAAGATCAATTTAAGTTTCTTTCAACAACCACGCTAAACACTAAGATTAAGGATACGCAAAAAGCAAGAAAACCTGAATTTTCTGAAAAAAATCAGGAGTTTTTACACCACCCGGACTCTTCATCTGAAATGACTTTGTTGCTTTCTATTGTCCACACATGATTGTTGGAAGCCTGCAAGAGACACGCAAAATCATTTGCCTACGTTAGCATGCATTTGTTAACCAGACCTAGCAGAATAAACCTGAATACAAATCCATGCAAAAAAATGAGACTGACATCAAAATTTTAAACTTTCTGTAAACTTTATAGACAAACCTAGCTGTGCAGAAGGCATACTCTAAGAATCACATCAATATTTCAAGTAGTAATGCAAACTACAGATGGTCAGGAGAACTATTTGTGTATACTATTTGTATATTCCTCCCTTCCAGATTTGTTGTTACAGGGATGGCAGGCTTCATATAATTTCAGCTGGTAAACCTTGTACCTCATCCAAACCCACTCTCTACTTTAAATTTAACCACCCCCACCCCCTTGAATTCAAGGGAACAAGAAATTACCACTGTCACTGGTAAGCTGTTCTACAAGTTAGTTAGCTTCAGCTTTTTTTTTTCCCCTCTTACCCCCATCTCTTTTTTAACCAAATATCTTGTTTGCTTGCTGTCCAAGAAGCTATTCATGAATGCTTCCTGGAAGCAATGTTTCAAGACATTTTTCAATAAACAAATATCTTTTTTCTTCTCTTTACAGGACCAGCTTTCCAGCTCCGCAAATAAAGATTTTCCTCAGGCTTTTTTCTGAAACCTCTCCTATTTTTTCAACATCTTTTGAAAACTGCAAGTAGCATTTTAGTTGCAATCTTTCCAATGTCAGACACAAATAAAGACGTCATTTTCATTATTTTGCTAGACAGCATCTCATAGTAAGATCCAAAAGAATACCTTAGCAATTCTTGCCAGAGAAACACATATTCATTCAGTTAACTATAGCAATTCACTGCTTCCCAGGATGCCCACCCTGCGAGCGTGACCTACATTCTTTGTTCCCAGATCTAAGATCTTGCCTTTGCAAAGGTGTTACATGATTGCTGCCTCTGAGAGGGAGGGAGCAGGCTCGGTGACTCGGGAGGTCCCTTTTAGTCTCATGGTTTTATGACTACATTAAAAACACACTCAAAAGAAACTCAGATGGCAGAATCTAAGCAAAACTGATGTGCACCGCCATTTATCGCCCCAGCAGTGTCAGTGGGTCATCCACAAAGCTTCCTTTTGAGCGGGAACTAATCCCTCTCTGACCCTGTTAAAAGGCTAACATTAGTTGGTAACTCCAGTCATCAGCTAACCTAGTTTGTGGTCACACGCTCTTTGCTTGGTCATTTTGAGTGTAGGTGATTTTTCCAACAAAAACACTGAATTCCTCCTTGCTAAGAAGGGACCCTGGGTGCAGTAACATACCTTACACGCAGAGCTCTTCAATAATGTAAGTAAGCCTGGTGTAGTATTTCTCATTTGAGATAAAATTGGGCTCTTATGTATTGCAGACTACCAAAGGCAAGAATAAGCAGTGTACCAGCAGCACTGCACAAGCAGCTGGAGATGCATGGGACGCTGAGGTCAGTGCACTGGCAGCGGATCCAAGATCTCAGATTCACTTTGGAGGCACTGACCTAGACCTTGAAGCAGAGCATCCATCAGTACTGGGGCCAGACTCTCCTGAACATGCGCACAGCACTCCCCCCCAGCAGTTCCCAGATATAACCCAGTAATTTGGGCTTGAGAGAAAGCACATCCTAATGGATACGCAGGCATAAATTAGTTCCATTCACTGGCAGCTTTAGTTTCAATGCTGGGGAAGGGAGTTGCATTTAGTTTGAAACTCTAATTTCAGCTTTTAGCTAATTGACACTGTTTATCTCAAGTTAAACAAACAAACAAAAAACTACAAGAACTCCCCAAACCTGCTGCTACTATCAACCCATATAGAAAGTTCCAGGCTAAATTGTTTCATCTTAAATTTTCAATGAGCTGAACAGAGCGAGTGTTTAAAACCCCTCACTGGAAGGGGCTGAGTCAAGGAGAGGATGTTATCATCATCCTTTAAGCACACTCCAATGTTTCAGTGTTTCTGAAGCGCAGAAACCGTACCGCTGGTGACCGCAGCAGTGCTGCACATGGCAGCTGCCGTTAGTAAAACAATACTCCTTTTTCGTATTTTCCTGATAATTGAAGATCAGGAGACCAGTAAATAACCTACTCCGAATTTACGTAATTTCACGTACGACCCCCGTATTGAACACAGCAAATTCTTCATTTAAAGTAAACATTTCCTAACGAGCTTGGGTGACTGATCTATTTTTCTTCACAAGAATTAGACAGCACATGAACAGGAACCTCAGCACTAAACCCAAAAAACCGCCCATTCTTGATCCCAAAGTGCTGGAAAGGGGCAAATCCACCCCCAGCCTTCGTTCTTTTCCTAACCGCTGATCACCTTTGCAGCTAAAAACACATGCCCTGTTACCTAGTTCAAGTGAACCTGGCTTCTGCTGAACAGGAACCAGCGGCTCAAGCGCTTCTCATCACGACTGACACACGACGCAGCACCTATGATTTTCTCCCTATGAAGCTCGCTTACGCATTGCAATTGAGTTATCTCTCTGTTTTCTTTTTGATAAAATCAACTGGCTGAGCCTCTGTATATTATCAAATCAGAGGGATCATCATGATCAGCTTCCTGTTTAGGACAAAGTATAACAATTCTCTGCATTAATTCCTGTTTTAGCAGTGGTATGTTTTACAACTCCAGCATCAGGAGATTGCCAGAACCCTCAACAAAGTTGCTCCAGAAGCAAATTGGTTTTAGTCCATAGTTTAATGAAGGGTTTTTGGTTTGCTTCGTGTTTTCTTTTTCTCCATAAAAATTAAAATAAATCAAGCAAGCAGCTGAATGAGCAGCCTGAACAGACACTGTTTAAATCAACGTTGCTCCTGAAAATAGGTCTTTGGAGCAGCTTCAGTTCTCAGAAGCCCTGAGCCTTTAGGTTTCACCACTCAAGCTTTGTTAAGGTTAAATTTTTAAAAATTCATTCTTTCACGTGCAGAACTTTCTTGACACTTCTCCGTACCCTCTCTAGTTGTTTGAGAATTTTAAAAAGATTTGACGAGTGCAGCATTCTGAATGCAGTATTTTTTACTCTTGTGCTACCACAGAGGTAAAATCATCCTGTTTTTCACTGAGAACCTCAAGAGCTGCATTTACAGGTTTAGCCAAAGCATCCATTCTACCATTACACTGGTTTCCACAAGGATCCGCAGTTGTTTTTCTATAATCCTCCCTCCTCTAAGACTGACCTACACTCCTTTGTTCCTAAGTGTAAAACCTCACATTGAGTCCTACTTAAGTGATTACTGTTTCATAACATCCATTGTTTATTAGGCAATCGGGATGCCTCCATTAACAATGAGCTACCCGCCGTAAACCTGCGATCTATATGGAATAATTTATTTTGTTCTTCTAGACTTTTAATGAAAATTAGATACCCTTGGCTTGAGGTTCTGAAAGACCATTAGAAACGTATCCTTCATTACAAATTCTCATTAATAGTTGAAATAATTTGTGATTCCTTCAGCATGATATCAATTTTGCACAGTAACAATTATTATAATTAGAATACTGAAACACACTCAATTAATTTATAGATCTCGGACCATGACAACACAGCTGACAACCAAATACATAGTCTCATAGAAAACAATAAAACTAATTTGGCAATGCCAGTTTTCATACAATCGCATTTCATACTATTACCTTTCGAGTTCCTGTTCAGGACTGTATCAGCCATTCTTCTACCCTGGAGCGAGAGGTGGTCAACAACTCCTGCACCCATAAAGGATTTCAACCCATAATGACTTAATTCCTCCTGTCCTCTTGAAAGTTTCCCAGTATTCCAGGATTTACTGAAAAACGCGAGTCAATAATTTAGAGAACTCCAGTGTCAATTCCTTCAAGATTTCAGCTATATTAATACAGACTTTCTAATCTTAAAATGCTTAGTTTTATCAGGGCAGACTTAAGGTTACTTGGAGGCCTTAACTGTACTTCTCCACATTCACATTATTTAAAGCAATGACATTTAGCCTGAATTTTCTCAATTTTCATGTTTGGCCATGGGAAAATTACAACGTTTCTAGTATATTGTACAATATTGTATATTTTGAAACTGATTAATATGGTAAGGCAGGCTTAAGTAATTGTTATCAGCTATTTCTTCACGGCAGTAAAGCAACTACACAATGAAGCAGAAGGAAGAGTCCATTCTCAAGAACAACTTGGAGCAGGAACAGTATCATATGCTCTACATTCTACCTTTTATTCTTGAAGCTAGACTTCAAATTTGTTAGACTCTTTGCTTTCATTAATTACTATTAACTACCTACTTCAAATAACAACGATACCATTCTCAAGCAATACCTCATTTCATTCCTCTGAATGCCCCCAATGATCTGCAGAGCTATCATAAAATCTTCCAGAATGTAAGGCCACCACTTGACATGCCAAGTTTCGGAATAAACCACTGTTCCAGATTACGATTTAAATAAAGAAATCATAGTAAAGGATGTTTTCAGTTCATAGAAGAAAATCCTAACTACAACACAGCACACAATGGACTGCGAACAAGTTGTACACCATCCACTTTTCTGCTTCTAGCTCTTCAGTTCAGCAGCAAAGAGTCAAAGCATCTCTAATTTACGTAGCACGTTAATGACCAGAAGCGACCACCGCTGGTAGAGCCCCATATCTCATCTGAACACTTTGCTGCCAACGGGACTGTCTACTTATGCTCAAGACTGCTGACAAAAAGCCTTCACTTTGCTTTCCTGTGTCATACAAAACAGCGTCAGTGAATATGGTTATTGTTGCACCCTCTACAAGACAGTCATTGCAGTATCCCAGAATCACCCAAACACGAGCAAAACTAAGTCATCAGTGATGCCTGGAACAAACTGAACTGGAATGAAGAGAAGAAAGCTTCTTTTGAGCACCCAACTGGAGACTGCTATGCAGAAATTATACCTCCTGTTGTATTCCTGGACGTTCTTTCATCCCGTGAACATGCAATGATCACCCAGAATCCACTATCTTCCACCCAGATGTCTACAGTACGTCAGATGCCTTGATACCCCCCTCACAAAACAGCTCACTGTCCTCCAAACCTGCCACACAAGAGAAGCCACCACAGATGTGGCTTTCTCCAAGCTTACCTGGTGCCCAGCTAATGCTAGCAGAAAGGTACCAGAGAAAAAGATGACCCTGGTCCTCCAGAGAACAGGGAGCTCTCCTCTTCATGGTCTGGTGCTGAAACATTAAAGCTAGCTTAGGAGTAAGGACTTCTTCATGAATCATATTGTGAAGCTACAGTTGGGCACCACCAGTCTCACACAACATCATTCCGTATTGCAGTTCAGGCACAAAACCACAAATTCATCAGCTGAAAATTATCCAGCAGAGTTTAAGCTAAAATAATGCAAGCAATCAAATTTTTACTTCCTTTTTCGGCACAGATCCTGACAGTTCATGGTGCTGCCTACCTACTTACCAGCACATAACCAGACTAAGAATGCCAGCAAAACCTTCACTTGGATGCATGAAGATTTCAAACCTCAGCCGTCGCTAAACAATGCATTCGGTTGGAACGTATATAATTTTGTGAAAAGGTCAGTATAGTTTGTAGCTGACAGTATTATAAATCACTCGATTACGCAGAAAAGAACAATAACTGAATATTCATTGCATCTCCTGTTTTCAGGAGGAAGGCCAGGAACTACGTCAACTTCAAGGCTTTTTCTGGTAGATTTGGAAGGGCTCCCTCTATGCTCTAGGCCGGTGAATGAACAACTGCACTTGCACAAGTCATCCAAGTAATTATCTAGGGTAGATAAGAGCCACGGTAGCTAAGCGCTCATGAAAGCCAGGCCCCATGCAACTATTAGGTGTTCAGCCCTCAGCAGCTCCAACTATTTTCATCCTACTTCTAAGTATGTTCAGTGAAACATATGATCATACAGGCAGATATTAGCTCTTTAGTGAGGATGAGAGTATGCTGAAAATGCAGTTGTAGTAAGTAAATCATTCCTTAGGAGAGCTATTCATTTATGAGTCTCTAACAGATAATATAGCTTACAAGAAGCCTTTATTATAGGGTTTTGGCTTTTTACACAAGCAGCCAAGAAACATAGATGAGATTTTTTAAAACAAATCACAAAAGAAAAAGCCTTCATAAAAATTCTGTTCTGCTCACAGTTGCTGAAATACTGTTGACAATATACAACCCACGAAGATTATTCTACTCAAAAATATTACACAAGTTCAATGTTGACTGTATAATGAAAACCATCTTACCCCCTTAACTATGTTCGCATTTGGCTACACTGCATGGAAAGGGGCACTGGCATATTCTACCTAGATATAAATTCAAGAGCGTTCTTGTGTGCGTTCATACCACTGCAAACTGGGACTCTTCCTCCAGAGAACAGAAACATCTTCCTCTTCGATGAGATTCACGTTATTCTATGAGCTACAAACATTTCTATCATCTCAAACAGTAACGCAGCGAGTTACTTCTATTTCAATTTGGAAGGAAAAGGATGGTTACCAACAGGAGTCCCAGCAATGATCAAAACATGAAACTGAGGAGCATGTGTTTCTGAACATTATTTCTTTGAACTCAAAGTCTCACTCACAAAACTTAAGTCTGCAGAAACGTTTTATCAGCTTTACCTCTTGCTGGATGAGATTTAAAGCTCTCAGTTGCTGTTTAGCATTCTAGTTGTTGCCGTCATGTTAACTACCTCAAGCCAGCTGCACCACCCCAGACTTGCACCACCCTCCACTTAGAGAAAGAGCAATTCACTCAGAATAAAGATGATTCACACACGCTTGTTAATTAGATTTTTACTCCAAGAAGCCCCTCTCCTCACCAGTGCGGTTGTTTATCCCTTTAAACGAACTAACAATTATGACTACACAAACTATGGTTCTAAGATCTTCACAGTATTTCTCAGTAAATTGAGTCGACCAACAAAAGGAAATCGGAGATCACACCCCAATTTTGAGCTCACTACACCATCGGTCGAGATGATGATGATGAAGATGAAGGCTTACTACTCTTCCCACTGTGTATTGCATTCTAAAATGGTGGCCATGTCTGTCTAGGATTCAGCTTGCAATGACACCAGCCAAACTCACAGCTGCGGAGTTTGGTGTTGTTCAACTTGAGGAAGCAGTTACCTGTATTAAAACCGAGCCGGACCAGGGGCAGGGCCGGAGGAAGGCCGCCGCGGAGTCAGGAGCGGGCGAGGAGAGGTCCCCACAGCCCTACACCACCACAATGCCAACATGGAGGGCAACACCCAGGCAGCTGCCTCCTCCGGGGCTCGGCACGGGGACCGCTCGCCCCCAGCAGCCGCCCCAGCCGCAGGGCTCCGGCCAACTTATAACTTTGGGGGCCGAGCAGCGCGGGCGGGCGGGGAGGCCGAGCCCGGCGAGGCGGGGAGCGCGGCGCGGCCGGGTCAGCCGCTACCCCGCCGGCACCCGGCGGCCGCTCCGGCTACTTTCCTGCCGGGCAACTCCGGCACTTGGGAGCGACTTTGCGGGAGGGGGCGGGCGGGCGCCCTCCAGCCCCGCACYCCCGGCCCGGGGTCGCTGAAACTTCACAGCGGCGGAGGGGGCGGCCCCGCCTGCCCTCCCCGGCCGGTCCCACCTGTCCGGGGGTCACCGGGGCGCCCGAGGGGAGCGGAGCGGCCGCCGGTGTGAGGGGGGGAAGGGGCGGGTGGTCGCCGGTGCGGGCCGGGCCGGGCCGCCACACAAAGGCCGTTCCCCGGCGGCGCCATGCGGGCACTCACCGGCGGCGGCCGCACCTTGCAGATGCCGGTCTGCTCAGCGATGGGCCGGATCTTGTGGATGAAGGCGAAGGGGTCGGCGAACTCCTCCCAGCTGGGCTCGAAGACGGGGCACTCGGGCGGGGGCAGGAACTCGGCCATGGCCCGGGCCAGGGGCCGCTCACCGCCGCTCCGCCGCTCCGAACAATCCTCCAACAGCGCTGGGCCGCCGAGCGCCGCTGGAACGGGACGTGCGCCTCCGCCGGGAGGGGGTGTGGGGGGGGGGGGGCAAGGAGCTGGCGCGCGAGAGAAAAAGAGTCCGCCCCGGCCTGGGCGGGGGGAGGGGGCGGCGGCCGCCCCGCCCCGTCACGCGCCTTTGTGAGGGGGCGTCGGGGCCGGACCCCGGGGAGGGCCCGGTGCCACCGGGGAGGCCCGCGGGCAGCGCTCTCCCGTCTGCCCGGTGGCTGCTGAGGGGACGAGCCGGTGGCGGTTCCCCTCACTGGGGGCCGCAGCCCGGTCCGGTCCGGTCAGCGCCCCTGCCCCCGCGCCGCTGCCGGGCCGTTGCCTGGGCTCAGCACCGAGGGGCCGGCAGGGACCGAGGCCCCGGCAGCGCCACTCACTAACGCTCCCGGGGGGCCCGCCGGGCGCACYACCGCCCGGCCGGGCTTCCGCCCCGCGGTCCCCCCGCTCTCGGCCCCGCACACGGCCGCCTCGGGGCGCAGCCCCGCGCCTCAGGCCCGCCCGGCCCCTCTCGTGGCCGCTCCCCCCAGCACCGCTGGTTCGGGGAGGCCCCTCAGCCCCGCGC
>JAYKAV010003015.1:49044-118451 GCA_035582835.1 Phoebastria nigripes
AAAAAAACCCACAACTTTTAAGATGAGCAGATAACGCTCACGTAATTATTAATAAAACTTCACTTACTGTCCTAAAATATTGAATAAAACTTAGAGATTGTTCACTACATAATTACTAAAGTGGTTGAAAATGTCAAATACACACCAGGCTTCTAAATGTGGAAGCAGCTGGTGATTCAGGAGTCCGAGGCACTGCAGTAGTTTAATCCACTGAAAACTGGTATTGTTTGCAAACACAGCACAAACTTTCTTCATGTCGATTCCGTATCGTTCGGTTGTTCCCCTACCACCGACAAACGCTTTCCACATGAAATGCTTAGAGGCAGGAGGAAGTTGTCAACTATCTGAACTTCTGCTCACCATTAGGATAAATAAAAAATCATGCACAGAGCATTCACTGCCAGTTTAAGATGATGAGCCTTATTCTTCCCCTCACTTAAAAATGGAGGGGGGAAAAAAAAATGCAAACAGCTTTTGTAAAGTGCATTTGTGCAGAGAAAGGCAAAGGGAAGGTTCCTCCACTCCAAGCCATCATCACTGGAGCCATCCCAGCTGCAAACCCACAGGGTATGCAGRGCTGAGCAGGACTGAAACACCAAGGACCATTGGCCACCTCCCAGCCCAGGCATGGCAGCGTTGTGCTGCAGAGGGCACAGAGCACGAGTCACCTGCTCCAAGCCCAGCAGCTCAGGCCCCTGTCCGACACCCCGAGGGCTCGGAAGCCATGCTCAGCCAGGGAAGGTGCCAGGTCCGAGCCAGGCACTGGAACAGCACACATCTCGAGAAGGTGCAGCACTGGGCATCAGCACCAAGAGCTGAGCGCTTTTGAAAGTCTCGCCCTCGCAGGGACACGCTGGTCCCAGGGGCACACCCTGATCAGGCTTTAGGGCAACAGCCAGGCTCAGGGTCACAGAGCCCTGGAGGTACCGCAGCCATCAGGAGCCGCTCAGATTTCCACAGGCTCTGGGAAGAGGCTCCTGCCATTTCCTTTGCTGAATTTTATCTACCACTGACAGAAGTCAATGAACCCACTTCCTTGTACAAAAGCAGTATCAAGTTTAGACAGAAATCTTAAACCATATACATAAAATACACCATATCTGTTTTATACTTTCATTTTACACCAAGGGAACCTCCAGTACAAATCACCCATCTAATACCACAATCTGGAGAGAAAACTAAGCTGCTTAATCACCTTAGAACAGCTGCTCTGCATCACATCCAAAACTCAAGGGTCTCTGGCACAGAAGAGAACACTTCAAGCAACACTACTTCTGTGACTTTGGGTCTCAGAGTTTCCCCAAGAGTTTCAAGGATGCTTAAACACCGGTGGTTCCTGGTGTACAGCAAATAAAGTCTTTTTGGTAATGACTCCCTGAGGACTTGTTCCATCAGAGCTGGAAGGACCATGTTCAGCAGGACCATTTCTGCCGATACAGTCACATACAAAGGCCTCCCCTATGGGACTCTGATGAAAAAACACTCAAGACACAGGTGCTTTACCTTKGWAGYAARAGCTYTTRCTWCMAAGATCTAAAGATGAGCAGAGCAGGGAGATCAAGAGATGACCCAAGAATAAAAAGCAGGTGCCTTGAAGGGAGGGCAAGGTGGCTCAGGTCTGGATAAGATGGAGATTTAAGGTAAGTAGTAAGCCCTGGAGGGCCTGTATACCCCATCAGGCATCCTACTTGTCCTTCCACCTTGCTACCTGCTAATGTAAACGCTTCATCAACACAAATGTGTACTTCTGCACACTGCCTTCTTTCATATCCTCCTTCTGCTGTGACATCTGCAGAGTGTTTGTTGTATTCAGCGGATTAACATGGCACAGTACTGCCTGGCTTAGAAATCAATGGCTCTGGATTCTGTGATGAATTCCCCAAGTATTACAGAAGCACAAACTGCAGAAAGGAAAGCAGATTTCACTCAGTTGGAATGAGAATGCAGACATTCCTTCTTCATGGTTCAGTTGACTGTCATTAATTACAACCTTTTATTAGATAGGCTTTCTTCAAGCCTGCTACATTTGTTCCCAGTGAGCAGAATTACCCCATTTGCTGCAGTTCAGTATTACACCCAAGAGACAGGGCAGCTGGTCTCCTGGCAGTGACCTAGCAGAGATATCAAGAAATAAGGGATCAGGTTGGTCCAAGGTGAGGACTGTCAAGGCTTCTGACTTGAGGGAAGCTGAGTACTCTTCACTGGGTCAGGGATTTTTCCTTGGCAATTCCTCCATCCTCACTCAGTTGTGCCTAGCTGTGAGCTCTGTGTAGAGGATCCATCCAGAATCCTTCGCATTTGTGTCCCTTTACATACTGCTTCAGCACAGCTTTTTCACATACCATTTGTTTGCAGGAAGTCCCATCAACCTGTAGGGATATTTAGCTAATCCTATTTCATGTTTTGTTGGATGGGAACCATACTGTGAACTTTCCTGCTAGTGCAAGCCTCCCCTTCACTCTTCTGCACTAGCCATCATCTATCTGGAGCACCTCGTTCATAAAGCCTATATTGACTTGCTTGGGTTTAGATATCCGACTGCAAAAAAAAAAAAGATTAATCTTCCCCCCTTTTATGTACATGCCCATGCTACCCTAGACCACCTTTCCTTTTCAGACAAAGGCTGGGTACCAGTTCAAACAGTAATTCCAGTTAAGTCAGCATTAATTCATATTGATACTTGGTAACTTTGAATCACATCCCATCTGTTTCCAGGCACGCACTACAGAGCTGTTGATTCCAGTGCTAAGAACAGGCAATCACGAAGGGGAGCTGCTAGCAAGGAGCAGGGCCTCAGTCAGGAGAGGGCACCTTTCATCCCAGCGGGCTGGAGCCTGTTCAGTTTAATCCAGTAACACAGCAAGAGCTCTAACTGCAGCCAGCTCCTCCAGCATCCACTGAGTGCTGGTTGCATCGGCCTGGGACAACAGGAACACTGAGATGAGCTTTAGGAAAGACCATACCCTGGGCCTCCAAGCAGACAGAAGATATCTGCACTTTGGACACTGAAAAAGCTAACCAAACTGCTCCCAGAGGCTCTGCAATTAGCAATACTTAAGAAAAGATGCTAGTATTACACAACCTTCACTCCAGAATTACCTAAAACCAAGCTGGAGGAGATCCTGCCCATGAGAGTCCAAGTTTTAGACTACCACATCCAGAGACGATCAGCACCACATATGGAGTTTACAACCAGGTTTTTTTTATAAGTCATAGATAAGTGAAACTCCATTGAAGCCAAAGCACTCATTTCATCAGCAGAGAGTTTGGCCTAATTAAAATACTATGTGTTTAGATGATCACAATATAGGGCAAGGAAGGAAATATGCTGAGCCTCTCAGCTCTTTAAGAAAATAGGTTCCTGGGAACAAACAGATTTAGTAAGCAGAATCTATGACAGATCAAACCAAACCAGTTTTCCTGGGCAAACCAGCAGCCTGTACAAACCTGCAAAGCAGTTTGAGTTTCATCATCAAGGCCAGAAAAGGGTTTTATATTTTCCAGAAAGCCATCTGCTCCCAGAGATACTGATGCATGTCAGTCCTTGAGAAAAAGGACTATTAGTGTAGAACTGCTGCAATCTCAGGATCCTGGTTAGAAACATGGAGTATTCTGGATGTAACAGGCTATGGACATTTTATAAGCATAGCTTCCAGCTCATAGACATCATACTAACTCTTGCTTTGATGCTAGGTACCCAGACTGTTTGTCTCGCATTGTGTCCTGGCTTGACTGAGTCTCAGCAGAAGCATTCTTAGATGGAGAATTAGGTACTTTGCTGGCAACTTTTGCTACAAGAGAAACATTGATTTCAATACATAGATGCCCTGGTACTTTTTCACCCTTCTTCCAGAAGCTGCACTCCATGCCACTGCCCTGCTCTGTGCTGGCTGACATGCCTGCTCTGTGTCTCTGTGATGCCTTCTACACTCTGGGGAAGCCAAACAAGCACCACTAACTCTTAACTCTTCAGACTGCAGGCTGAAGATGTCAGCTACAGGAAACCATGCAGAGGGGCCACACTGAAGGGGTAGGCAGGAAATCTGAGCCTCGTTTGTGRGCTAGAATGGAGCTGGCCGAGGACGGAAGTCCCACAGCTGCACACAGCTCCTAGTGGGGACTATGTCAATAGACAGGTAAAAACAGCTGGTAAGCATGTGGAGGACTAAAATACCTCTGCTCAAATATGGAAAGTCCTCTGCAGTTGTGCAACTGCCTTCAGCATTACTTTATTAATAAAATTCTTTAACTCCCATACCCTATCATTAGCTACTATTAAAGGCTGAATAAAGTCTTACTCCAAATCCTTGGCCAGACTGCCATAAGAACAAGGATAAGCAAACCACAGCCGTAGGAAGCGCTGGCAAGGCAGAGCTGAGGTGCCATTTCACACGCCTCACTTTGCTCCCAGGCAGCTGCTGACTCATGCTCAACAAATTAGGGCTGTACCTTCTTGCTCTTCAGCATGCTAATAGCAAATGGCAGCAGTGTGGGGGACAATCTGCTTCCGGGCAGGACATGCAGAGGGTGGGATTCTTCCGGTTAAGTGTGGAGGCTGACAAGGGACCAGTCATCAATGGAGCACTCGGACAGTCAGTGAGGGTGAGGCTTTAAGGTTCATTATCTTAAAAGCAGGTGTCTAAAATAGGTCAGAGTAACCTCACTGTAAAATCCCCTTACTTCTCTTCATTGACTGTGTAGGGAGCTTTGGGTGACTAGTTCAGCTCCAGACCTCAATGCTTGGGAAAGTGAACGCCACTACGAAGCCCTGGCAGCACAACAGAGCACCTTGGGAAATACAACTTGCCATGATGCATAAAACCACAAAGCATATCTTTTTTTCTTAGAAAAAACTATTTCAGAAATAAAGACACAGCTTCTCCACCCCAACCCCTTGGCTGCAGTGAAACAGAAAGTACTATCACAACTGTTCCCCCAAAAGTGTCTGAACTCAGCTGTGGTTTCTGCACAGGGTGAGTAGAAGCAGCACTAAAAAAAACCACTCAGAGAAGACTGTACCTTCTGCCAGTCTTGCAAAGCCCGCTATCACAAAGTGGTGACGCAGTGCACTGCCACAGATAAACATTTTCAGCGAAACCAGCTTCCCTCCTTGCCTGGGCCTGTGTAGTGTCACTGAGTTGTGGAGAGGAGGGCAGGGGGTTTAATTAACCAATCTTGTTCCTAGTCAAGCTTCCTGCCTCTGCTACAGCTGAAATCCCCCATGATTACCCAGACATGCTCCAGGATTCACTTGCTTTTAGACACATAAAGGGTAACATTAAAGAGGCAATAAGGAGACTTCCATTAGCTTGTGCAATAGCACAGGATTCAGGGGATCCTTGTGCTTGGGTAACCTGCAGCTGCATTCAGGATGGATTTACATGCCTAGTTCAAATATGCAGATACTACCCAAACCCTCAACTTCCCCCTCAACAAGGTACTATCGAGGTTTCAAACAGCAAGCATGCAGTCATCTAAGCCCTTGTGGGTCACTTAAAATACACTAAAAATTTACAGTCCAAGACTGAACAGACAAGGAGTCAGAACATAAGAAAAAGTTTGGTTTTTAAACCACTATCATTCACTGATGAAGAGCCATGGAAAAACTGCTTTTAGAAGGGATTTAAACATGCAGACATAGTTGCAGATTGCTCAGGTACATTGGAGAATGTCTAAGAGCCACATGAATTAAGGCAGAGAAAATATTTCAGACAATACTGATGACAAAGGCGACAATGTTAGCAAAGCAAAGGTGGTAAGAAACCACATGAATCATACAACAAGGCAGACTGATACAGAATCTGGTAGATGGCACACAGGTTTAAGACCAGCTGGGGAGCCAGAAGGCATTCAAAGGGGAAAGGATGTGATTAAACAACCTGGCAATGGAAGGAACTTAGGAGCTCTACAGTCAATAACTACCAAAATAAACAGAAATCAGGCCCTCAGAATGTATCGAGTTCTGAGGGATTTTTGCAAAGGAAGCCTGGCTTATTGTGCTCATATCTGGAACCACACGCATCTGATGAAGATAATGTAAAAATTTCAAAATCTCCAAGAGAATTCAGAGCAKCTTTCACAAGGAAGTACAAGACTGAACAAGAAAAGCTTTCCAATGACCGCAAGTACAACAGTAAGGATTACTCTTGATCTGCCAGCACCTACAATTAGCAAAAAATGGGTGTATCAGCACATAGGTGCTTTAGAGAAGTGTCTGCAATAAACATGTATGGGTATTTAATACATCTAATCAAAAGTAAACAAGGTCTAAATCAATATGCAGTCAAGCTGCCCCACTCAGCCTCATCAGGCAAATCTAACACATGCAGACACTTACTAGACATTAAAATACTTGTAGGCAGTGAAGATAATGAAGCCAGTGCACATATGCTGTAATAGACAAAGCTGGAACTTAAACACACTGTTGATATCTGCAACAGCAGTGAACAAGTAAAGAAACAGACAAAATTTGAAAACAGAGAGGAAGATAAACACTAAACACACACCAAAAAGTAAAACAAGAAACAGAAGAGTACTTTGCATAGAACTGCCAGTAACTGTTGCCTGAATTACAAGGGAAGTCAGAGAAAAGGAAACCCTCCATTTCTGGGTGCCATATGTGCTTACTGCAAGACATTAACACCATTTTCAAAAGCATTTGTGGACAATAGCAGAAACTGTTCTATAATGTACTTGGAGACGTGACTGGGACACTTCCATACATACATGCACATGTTTTTGCCTTCCACATAAACACTCCATATAAGTTGTGAAGAACAAAGGCAGAAACCATTTTGCCCCAGTCAGCAGAGAACAGTCGAGCCTGTGGTTTGACAGCAGCTGTAGCTGACCCATGGTACCCCACACTTCCCTGATCCCTGCTCCAGCACTCAGCTGATCCTACACTGAGCCACCTTAGTTCACAACAGCAAAAGAAAACTATGGCCTTCTTCCCCCAACAAGGGGTAAGTTTTCTTGCCAATTTAACACAAAACTTAGTGCCAGAGGCAGTGCAAGAGCAAAAACATGATTGCATGGGTGAGAAAAGAGGGAGGACTGTGATAGTGATAGCCAGCAGTTAAGCTGGTTTAACAGCAGCTACAGACATAAAACTGAAACTCTGCATGGGACAGCTTTGACAACTTGTGCAGAATTGCACAACATCAACTCCAGAATTGCTGGAAAACAATGCCAGGCTCAAAATGGTACATTAACATCTCTCTGAAACCATGCATACCAGCAGCGTTCACCCAAGGCAGGTTCTACAAACTGGATTTTGAAATAACCAAAAAGCCACAGAGATCTCTAGTCTCAGTATAACCAACTGAAAAGTAGTTTTTGCAAGTGGTAATGATGTAAGACTATGAAACACATTTGACAATTGTAGCCATAGAGCTCTAACAAAAGAAAAAGTAACATGAAGATGCTTAAGGTTTTGGCAGCTTTCTTGAAGAACACTGCTTGGAATTCATCCCTAATTTAAAGCACTGCAACAAGCCACCCACAGCAGCCATCTCTGAAAAAGGAACTTGAACATTGACAGCCAGTAACCTCACAGAGGTTACTGTCTAAGAGCAATTTACAGAAATGACAGATTAAAAGTACAGAGTAAGAACAGATTCTCAGAAAGTTTGAGCCATTTTGGACAGAGGAATTTGTTCCAGTTCAAGTCTCTAGAAGTTAAAGGCATAGTTCTGGACTTGACACCTTAGGCCTTCAACAGGCACTTAGGAACAGGGGGCTTTTCCTGTCCATTCTAGATGGTAAAGTTAGAATTAAGTGAATTTCCCGTTATCTTCTTTCCCCTAATCCCCTCAATATTGCAAAAGAACCCTAGTGCACCTAGCACAGACCATAGATAACTCACTTTCAGGTATAATGTTTGGAAAAACAAATCTTACCCACMAAACATAAGGCACAGAGTTTGGGAGAGTTTTTGAACTGCCCAAGTATCTCCTTCACTGATCTCTGTTCAATGAACTGCCTGAGTAGCAAAGCTGACTAATGCTTAAGTAGCAGTATGCAGATAGAGACCAGCAATAGCATCTCACCATTTCAGTCTTAAAATATTTAGAGATAAAAGAACAGCAGCTCTTTAGGAAGAGTTGTAAACAGGCCCTCAACAGTGTAATACCACTTAAACATCACCCATCACCTCCAAAAGGTAACAAAGCTGAAGTGGGAGAAATGCCTAACCAGTATTAATGCAACACATTTGGGACAGCCTTTCTGGAGCTCTGATCATATCCATATGGACAGAAACTCAAGCCTGTAAAGTTGTCTCAAAAATTTTTTTCAACTTCTCCATGACCATCTGATCTCCAGTCCCAATCTTATAAAGTGAACTTAAATATTCCTGCCTATGATCAGAACTCCCCACTTTTTGAAACCCACAAAGAAAGGCTTAGACCCCTTGTTTTGCCCTCAGCCTCAAAAACCACTCAATTTTGCAGCTGACGTAACACCAAGCCAATCTGTTGCACATATTGGGCCAAAATTGAGAGGCCACTCACACAAACGCTTACTGGTGTCACACAGGAAGCCTGGGGTAGACCTTAAAGCAAAAGTGAGCTCATCTAGTGGGTTGGAGTACTTCATTTTAAAGGGACTAAGATGTACTTTCTTTCTCAGAAAGAGTAATTCACTTAAGACTTCTTAAGTCTTCCTGCATTTCTAACGATCTATGTTAAATATTAGAAAAAAGTATTTCCTAAATGTTTCTGGAATGTTTTCTAGACCCTCACACTTAGTATCTACAGCTGTTGTTTTCTAGTAAGCATTTCAAAAGAAGAATTTAACTTTTTGTGCCCAAGTACTCCAAGCTCTTGACACAGACCAGGGAAACCAAAACAATGCTGCAGAGAAACTGTGAAACATGCTCCCGAAAGATGACTGGAAGTTTTACAGATCACCAAGGAAACAGGACAGTATCACAAGAACTAAGAATATCTTTAAACAAGTTAACATGTTTCGTCACATGAAGCTGGCCATGGAAAGTAGGGTCTTCAGAAAGCCAATGGACAGGCACAGGGCATCAGAAAGATGAAGAGACTGGGTTTTAACTGACTCAATTCACTGAAATGCTCCACAGAAGGCACCACTCATGTGACTCTTACCCTTTTTTGTTTTTTATTTGGTCTCCTGGTATTTCTCAGCCTCTTGTCAGCCAGCACCTACAATACCCTCAGAGCAATGCAATTTCTCCCACTTCATCATGCTCTCATTCCTTCTCTCCATTAACAGCCAGTTGAGACTACAAACCTTTAATCCTCTTGCCCAACTTTTAGAAGAAATCTGTAGATCAAAGTCTTTGCACAGTCTGGAAGTTACATAGTCAGTCCTCCCTCTAGTTCAGACCAAGATAGAAGGACAGGATTAATCATTATCACCTTGCCAATACACACAGAAAATCCCTACAGCACTTCCAGTGGAGTTCTGCAATATGATGGAAAATTGTTCTTCAGCTCTTTACCGCCAAATTTGTTTATAAGCCCAGTCCCGGTTTTCAGAGTTCAAATAAAAAACATCTTTTCTTTTGAAGTAATTCTTTATAAACACAACATAAGAACTGGTGAGATCAAGAGTCACCTAATCCAGTATCTTATTCCTGACAGGAGGCTCAATTACACTTCCTCTGTACCTTCCCAACCTCTGGTAAATCACAGTTCCTATTCAAGATATGGTATCTCTACATTAAGTACCCTAGCTGTTTTTTCTTCCCAAACTTTTAAGGCTTGTGAAAGAAATTAATTCAAAGGTACAAATGCATTGACTGAAAAATCTGCAAAATAATTTGAATCTTAGGTTGTTACAATACTTCAGCAAGGAAAGTGAAAAAGCCATCCCATTATAATAGCTCTGCATTATAAATAGTGACAACTGCAGTTTTGCTTCTGTGAAGCATCTCCTACATAAAGGAAAACATGACCTTGTGCAAAGGCAAACAAAGTTTTATTTGGCAGAAATACAGGCATTTAAAAACATCAGAAGAGAATGGCATGGGGTAGCACATTAGCAGCATTGTATTTCAGATGTCAAGATCTCCACTGTTACAATGTTCACACACATTTGACTGAAAAGCACAGTCAAGCACAGAACGACATCTTCCTTCTCAGAGAATTTGCCAGAGTGGAAGCAGTATGTCAACAGAAGGCCTAGCAAGACTGAAGGCCTGGGACAAGGCAATCAAAAACTAAATGCACATTTACAGCAGCATATTGACACAGTAATGAATTGACACTGCTATTCCCTTAGCTTTTTTACTAGTTCCTCAAAATTTTCACAAGAAATCACTCTAAACTGCCCATAAGACATCGTTCTCTGACTCCTCACTACTACACTGTGGAGAAAGACAGAAGGTGAAGCCGAATCTTTAATACCAAGTCATAATAAATTTTTTTCAGATGTTTGTATTTTCCTAAAACACTGCCAAGAGCAGTATAACTTGCAATCTTACCTCTACTTTTTCCACCAGAATAATGGAGTCACCCTATTGCTTCTTTACTTAATCACTTTCAATTAAAATCTCACTTACTAATTCTAACTCCAAAGAGCTAGGCTCTCCTAAACAAGTTCACGCTTTTCAGCAACAGGCTGCTAGGGCAAATGTTATCTGACAGGGTTTGAAGTATCTGAGGCACAAAAGCCCTTCCTGAATTTTGAGAAAAATTTGCTCTGTAGGAAGAAGGTGGGAGCATGTGCAGTTGTATGCTTGTGTTACCTATACTGTCCATAAAGCTAAAACAGATTTTTATCATACAATCACACTGTGGCATGCTTCCTATAGAAATTAGAAATACACATAATTATATATATAATATAGACATTAACACATTAAAAGGTATTCATATTGCTTATTCAGAGGGCAGAGTGGGTGGAAATCAGATTCTGATGCACTGCATTCCCCTGGAATGRCACCAGAACCATCTTAGAACAGATCTTACAGATGAGACCAGCAATTTACAAAGTTCATAGCAATTCGCCATGGGCTCCAGCTCACTTCCTCCTCCACTTAATGAGTCATAGAAGTTACTCTGTATCAGGTGATAGCTATTAATTGCCAATCTCAATACTGGAGAAAGCTATGTCACCACACAGGTAAAGATATATTTAGTTACCACTAGATAATGCCTGCACTTCTGCCAGTGCAAATAGGCACATGACTTTTCAAAGCAGAAGCACGGGGATTTCTTACCAAAGCAAACATGCATTTGAAGTTTAGAATTAAAGAAAGGCTTTCAACAAAGTGCAAAGAAAGCATTTTCTTTTAAGTGACAGCTAATCTTAATCTCTGCAAGTTTCAGGTATTCACTCTTACACTCAAATTTTAATTCAGTATAGGATCTCCTCTACATTTCAGGAAACAGATGAACCACCCATTTGTTAATTCAACCATACAGCTAGTAATTATAACATGTTAAGGATTTCTGCAGCTAGCTGAAGCAAGAGCAGTTTTAGCAGGATTTTCCTGCTCTAATTATCTTGGCTTCTTATCTGAGAAAAACACTATCTTATCTTGCTCACTATGCAGATGCCTACACTGAGAGCTAACTGCCCACTAGCTAATGCAACAGTGTTTCTTAATACTAATATAAAGAAAATTTGAGTATGATGTAGGCTGAGAATGTATAATGTGTTTTCAGTATCAGTCCAATGGCTAACAAGTAACATAGCATCTCTTGTCAAACCTTCCACCAGTGGATGCTTGTCATGTTTCAGCTTACCATCTTTTCGAAGTAGCACTACATGTTATTTTTAAAAATTAAAAGCATAATGCATCTCAAATCTAATGCCTACATTGAATGAGATTCCCTAGTCAGTCCAGCTTTTTCAAAGAGCTCAGCATTTAATATGCACAAGCCTTTTACAAGGATGCTAGAGTGCCATGTCCCGCACAGACTCATCATTGTACATGCCCGGATAAAACATTTTGACACACTGCAAACCAATTCCCATCACATAAGCAGCAGCATTCTAAATAAGGGTAATCCACATGTACAGTAAAAAACCAGATAGTATCAGCAGGAAACAGAGCATGTCAGCCTCAAATAATGAAATGAAGAATCCCAGATAGAAGAGCCAAATCATTGCCAAAAGATCACACTGAAGGCCAGTTCAGAAATCCACTCCTACACAACCCCCTGATACACATAACTTTTAAAGGAAATTATGGTGCTGGCACTTGTGGCCACACAGCATTCTTCATGATCTGCTAGTAGTACAAGATTTCACGCTGAAGATCTAGACACCTGCAAGGCATGAAACAGTCCTTTGCATATTCCTCTTGTGGGCACTGCCATTACATTAAAAATCTGAATGCATGCACTGAAATGAAGTTGATCTGACTTGCAATGAATGTGACTGTCTCTTGGGTTATGCCTAGCACATTTGCTTTATCATCCAATAAGTAGGAAAATAAGTTAGTCAACAGGACTTGAAATTCTCTACACTAATGTCTACCCTGGAACATAAAAACAGAAGCAAACAAGAAACTCACTGAAACTTTGGACGTGCTCAGCTATGCTGAATGGCAGGAGGTATGATTTACACAGCATCTGTATATTCTGCACAAGACCACAGCTGACAAGACAGTCTGAGGCACTCATCTAGGTTATAAAGCCTGAAGATTGTTCTCTCCATCTATATAAAATTGGTAACTTCCATCTCCAGTAAGTTTGATTAATTTCCAAACAGATTGACTCAACCCAATGGCAGCAAGAACACAAACACAGTAATTCAGGACAACAGGTTTTCAGTCTGAGCAAATTACCAGTCAGCCCTTGCAGACCAGGCTATTCTGTTAGACCTTCAATCAACAGCAGCAGCCTGCTAATCTAAATTAAAAGCGATACCCCCCATCCAGTAGAATAAGCACACCCAAGTCACAGTTAAAACCAAGGTTAGGGAAAGATTCCCACTTTATGAGTTGATGTCAAATACTGCAGCATTACCTGAGTACTAGTAGGTTTCCCATACAGAAGGAAGATAAGGCGTTTTTCATACCACAGCTAAGACTCCTGCAAAGCAGGTATGTGCACCTTCATCAACTAACACAGGCTTCAAGGCTTGGCCTGAATCATGCTCCGCTATTAAATCAGAAGGAATATAAATAAGGTTGAAATAGGACAGGGAGGAATTCTCCAGCTCAAATCTAGTCTTGCAGTCAGACTTTGGTATCCTATAATTACATTCAGTATTCAATCGTCATCTTAACGTATTTGCCTATTCCACCTTTTCTACTTCTGTGGGAGAGATTCCTCAGAGTCACCCAGCTCCAAGACAGAGTTAGAAACAGTCAGGTTATGTGGATCACTGCCCTGTGTCCCTAAGCCCTGACTCTGACCACATGGGAGAAGGTTTCAGACAGAGGCTGTCCACACCTGAAGATAACCTCAGTAGCCAAATCCTCTCCTGTTACATCAGCTTACACAGAAGGCAGAAGRAGGATAGTAATTTGCATATCTGAACCCATGGACTAATGACTTCTGCAAAACTATTAGTTTTAGGGAAAACTAGTGCTTAACCCTGGCCAGCTAACCCAGAGATTTTGCTCCAGACAGCTTCAGGCAAAAGGCTGACTCCACAGAAAGCTGGCAGACAGGGACTGCAGTTCCTTTTGTAGGAGGACAAAGCAACACCAGGGCAACAACCACACAGGTTCTGACAGAGGTGGCAGGTTCCCCATGCTATGGCACACCCTTTCTGGGCATCTCTTCCCCTTCCAGGTTACAGGCCCACGTTAAGTCTAAGTATAGGAGAAAACTAACTCAATAGCCTTTGGTTTTAAAGGTGTTGCATCTTTTCTTAAGGGTAATACAAGGTTAGTTCCTGTTGCCTTTTGTGACACCAGCTTTAGAGCCTTGAAAAAATGTAGCTAACTAATCTTCCAGCAAAAGCTCAAGCACATTTGAGTCTTGTATTCTGGGGGAAAATATGCACTATTAGCTCTTCAAATAGCAACGCCTTAAGGACAAGAACTCATCTAACCATAGCATTATTTTATTCAGCTATCTTTCTCAGAAAGAAATTCTATCTCCTGGACTACAGACTACTTGCATATAGTTAATGAATGTACATAGCATTTGGACGCTACCAAATGTCTTGATTAAAGTTTATTCCAATTATTTAACATGATTTACACCRTTACTGAAGAGGCAGTAAAATGGCAAAGACTTGCAATTCACTTTTGTTGTGTTTAATATTCTTCACCTTCATCTTCTCCATCCATCGAGTCTGTGCCCACTTCTTCATAATCTTTCTCAAGTGCAGCCAAGTCTTCCCGAGCCTCTGAGAACTCCCCCTCCTCCATCCCTTCTCCAACATACCAGTGAACAAAAGCACGTTTGGCATACATCAGATCAAACTTGTGGTCTAGACGAGCCCATGCCTCAGCAATGGCTGTAGTGTTGCTCAGCATGCACACCGCCCGCTGGACTTTGGCTAGGTCACCACCAGGTACCACTGTTGGTGGCTGGTAATTGATGCCAACCTATGTGAAAAGCAGAAGAGACCATGAGTTTCTTTGTAGCATTTGACAGGGACAATAATCAAAGAAGTCAGACAGTAGTTGAATAAAACGTTTCACTCCTGACAAAACAGCCCTATATAAGAACTTAAGCCTGCATTTCTCAAAATACAAATCAGGTACCTACAGAACATCTTAATGAGAAAATATACTTCATAAGCCCATGACAGCGGAAGAGAAGTCTGTTAAAAAAAGTCACGATGTAACTGAGACTTGCCTTAAAACCAGTAGGGCACCAGTCCACGAACTGGATTGTGCGCTTGGTTTTGATAGCAGCAATAGCAGCGTTGACATCCTTGGGGACAACATCCCCACGATACAGCATACAACAGGCCATGTACTTGCCATGGCGAGGGTCACACTTCACCATCTGGTTGGATGGCTCAAAGCAAGCATTGGTTATCTCGGACACAGAGAGTTGCTCATGATAGGCTTTCTCTGCCGAAATAATTGGGGAATAGGTTACCAATGGGAAGTGGATACGAGGGTAAGGCACCAAGTTAGTCTGAAATTCAGTAAGATCCACATTTAAGGCACCATCGAATCTGAGGGAAGCAGTAATGGAAGAGACTATCTGACCAATGAGGCGATTGAGATTGGTGTAGGTTGGGCGTTCAATGTCCAGATTCCTTCGGCAAATGTCATAGATGGCCTCATTGTCAACCATAAAGGCACAGTCGGAATGCTCGAGAGTGGTGTGGGTAGTCAGGATGGAGTTGTATGGCTCAACAACAGCTGTCGAGACCTGTGGTGCAGGGTAGATGGCAAATTCCAATTTTGATTTTTTCCCATAGTCAACTGACAGGCGCTCCATCAGCAGAGAAGTAAAACCTGAGCCAGTGCCTCCCCCAAAGCTGTGGAAAATCAGGAAACCCTGCAAGCCAGTGCATTGATCAGACTGAAAGAGAAAATACRTGTGTTAAAGCAATTGTGTAGACATTAAGAATCCCAAAACAAGCTCAAGAAAGACAGCTCTGAATTCTGACACATACCAACTGTTCAAGCTTCAGGAAAGTAATATTGAATTTGATTCATCCACCAATGATCAAGGAACTGCCCCATAAAAAACATYGTATTCTTGGCTATTTTAAGCCCCCTACATATTGGAGGGTGACCTCTCCACTTCAAATTTCTACCTCAAAACTTCCCCTACCCCCAAGTCTCAGGCCAAGGCCATTAACAATGACCAAGAAAAGCAATAATATTCAAAGAACTACAGACCGTCTATCCCTTATACTGATCTGACATTCTCTACCTGCGCAAAAATGGAGCAATCCTGTCCCAGAACTATTGCTATAATCCTCCAAGAGTTGCAAGCATGTAACTCAATTCCAGGAAGTGAGCTGTCAAAATGTATTACAATGCCATTCCAGTTTAGTCTTCTCAGATGAAGAAATTAGACTGCCTTGTCCTCAGAAAGAAGTGCCCCATGATGCTTGCTTGATTCCCAGGACTGACAGGGACTTCCAACAGCTTGTAAAAAGAAATTACGACCACATTTTTCAGGTCAAAGTACAGCCTGCTGCAAACTTATCTTAGCTTTAATTAGAGACAGTGGCAGCCAACTGTTGAGAATACCACCAGTTTTGATCTGCAAAAGGTGTACTTTTCAGTAAGACTCATTTAGCATTCCATATTAAAGCACCAGAGGTATACCCTGGATTTTTTTGTGCAATGAGAATTCCTTACCTTTGTGACACAGATTTGGTAAAGTACATGCTTAGCAGCCCAAGAAGGGAACCTTCTAAGCTGACATCTTCATAAATTTGCCACATGATCAAAGTACTGGGGAGCCTGAAACATCCCAACTTACTGATATTTATTCCTTTTCTACTGTTATTACCATAAAATTAATTCAGAAATTATAACAGCAGGAAATGCAAACAAAAGTCTAAACCACAGAAGCAAACACTCCTATTTAAACTTCCTTGCAAGAGCCCCAGCCAGAGACCAACCTTGTTCCAGCAGGAACTATGCAAATCATAATTATGTCAGTCCTGGCTTTCTGAAGTTGAACATGAAACTATAAAGTTTTGGGCGCCTAATGAGCATTTTAGGCCATTTGAAAGTCATATCTGACAGGAATAATACAACCATTCTCAGCTGGCTAAGAATAAAAACAGATGCAGACTAAGTCCACAGATTCTCCTACTATGGAATAAATTAAAGCACAATTTATAGGCCTATGTATTTTTGATAACCTAATTTCCAAATCCTGTAAAACAGGATAAAAAAGATGATAAAGAAAATGTTTAAGAGCCTTCAGTGAAGAAAAGTCTTACCAGTTTCCTGATACGCTCTAGAACTAGATCAATTATCTCTTTCCCAACCGTGTAATGACCTCGAGCATAGTTATTTGCAGCATCTTCTTTACCAGATATCAGTTGTTCAGGATGAAAGAGTTGCTTGTATGTCCCATTCCTAACTTCATCTGAGGAGACAAGATGAATATTATTTATAAGAAGTTAGTTTTCTATGTAGACCAGGTTTTTCGAACTTCTGAGGGCATCCAGAATAAGGTACCTGAACCCTTACAGACAAAAAGCAGCTTGATTTCTACCTATCAGTAGGTGACAATACTTAGTACAGTTAAGTGTTGAATATCTAAAATGAAGCTACTGCTTAAGAACTCTCCCATTTTACACTAAGTTTAAGTTTTGACCTGCCAGAGCAATTTAGAAGTGGACTGTAGCAGCAGAATCATTATTCCACAGTTTAAGACAACTTAAGGCCCACTCTGCAGATCAGCATCTGAAATACTGCTTTCCCCCCTTATTTTCCAAGCCCTCCAGGATGTTGCCTTATTGCTTCTGCAGCTGTGGGCAGTCAGAGCCTACACTGCTTGCTTGTCCCCTTCTTTCCCTCAATTGTACTTTCCACCAAGGGTAGAGAATAATGTTCAAAAGGAACAGGAGATGCTCTTGCAGAGATACTCAGTTATTCAAATACTGAGCTGTAAGCTCCAGCACAAATGGCTGTGTTATAAAGAAACCATGCAAATGAACACACAGCATCCCCCACCAGCTACGGATCTGGAGAATGATTTAGAGTTATTATCTCCACTAGTTATCAGAAATATGCACTTACATCTAGCAGGCTAAAGCTCTGTCCTACCACAAAGGTACAAAGACACTTATCAAAGCTTTGTCTTTGGTTTAGCTCAAGCCATTCTTGAGTTGTATGCTAATGCAGTACTGCATCCTTTAATTAAAATCAGGTGGAAAGCAAAGAGCTTTATTAGCTACAGATGAAGTTGCCTGTTTGCATATATTCTTTTCAATCTGAAAAAGAGTGAGCAAGACAAAGATAAGTAGAATTCAAGATTTAAAAATACAGTTACTATTGGAACCAATTTAGACTGACCAGCTACCACTGCAGTTTGCAATCCAATACTCTAAAGTATTTCCAAGCTGCACCAAAATAAAAACAATTTGGAGAAGTCCTACCATTCAAAATACATATGTTTCTAAGACTTTCTGCATTACCACTCCAAGTTATAAAGGACAAATATGGGTAAAAGAAAAATATAGAACCTAAAGAAAGAGATGCTGGTAGGGGCAACATGAGTCAAGATGGTCCTGGAGAAGCAACAAAACTTGAAGAGTTAAGAGGATCAGTCATTGGACTATGAAAGTGTGCTGGAATAAAGAATTTAGAGTTTAGGGGACAGCTAAACCAAGCTGTCCCCTGGACATGCTATCCTTCATGTTTTTAAGTCTATCTGGGGTAGATTTTTAATTCCCAGACATGTTACTGCCCTATTTCTTGGTGGAAAGTTTGATGGTATTTTACCACATCCACAGACCTGGTGTATACGTACAGCATCCTACTGCTTTCACTGAGAGCAGCATTGATCTGGAAGCTCCAGAAATCCCTGATGTACACATGTGGCAGCTACAG
This sequence comes from Phoebastria nigripes, assembly GCA_035582835.1. Taxonomy (NCBI): domain Eukaryota; kingdom Metazoa; phylum Chordata; class Aves; order Procellariiformes; family Diomedeidae; genus Phoebastria; species Phoebastria nigripes. The sequence continues at coordinate 67,469 of JAYKAV010003015.1, forward strand.
AGCTGCTGTATGCACAATAGATTTTTCTTAAACACAGTGCAGAGGGACATGCTGCATGAATGGGAAGAGTCCTAGCCCTGCCCAGGAAACTGGATCAATAATTTTCAAATAAGCAGGGCAGGAATAAAGAAAGAAGGCTAGCCCCCAGAAAGGCACATGATGTAATCTTTAACACAAACCCCTAACTTTTTTAGTATTAYCAAGTATTTCGTAAGACAGCCTTTTGCCTGTACTTCACTTGCACCATTAACAAGTGCTGGAATACTACCTTTTACCATTTGTCCCAAGACACACCAGCTACTCACCCCCAGAGGCAAGGTTACAGCTTTGCCACCTGCTCTCCCTCACCTCATTTCTCAGCCTTCTCTGGTTGCTGAGAGCCACCACCTGGCCAGCAGCAGAGGAAGCAACAGCAACAGTCATGGGGCTCAAGAAAACAGAGAGCCAGACCTGCAACAGCTCCTGGGGATATTAGTGTATGGCCAAAGGCACTTTGGCTCATTTCAAAGTTATCAGTCCAGCACTCCCACCCTTGACCTGCACAACAGCCTTCTGCTCTCCTACAGAGGTTCATTCTACTGTATTAGCCACAGAAAGTGGTTTGGGGTGTTACAATGAAAATAAGTTACAAGAGACCCACAGTTTGGGTGTATAGGAGTAGCCTAAGCCTATTCACTCATCTCCCCTTCCCAACTCTCTATGTATTGCAGAAAGATAAACACAGCAACTGCACAAGCACAGGCAACACAGACCTCCTCATCTATGAGCGCCCCAAATCACTACTTAAGGCAAGACAGCCACAAAACCAGCTCCAGCAGAATTACTTCAGGCACACACATTGGTGAGAGCAAAAACAAGATTCATGACACAAGGAACAACGGTCTTGTGAAACTGGGGAGCTCACACTGGGCTGGCAGTGTTGTTAATGCCACAGAATGTGGGATCAGTCAGTGGCTGATGTGTGGGATCACATCTGAACACTAAGAGCCAGTGTTGCAAGGGCTTGGGATACAACTGATTTTCAGGATAAGAGTGGATTGTTATTCAAAGATAAGGCAGCAGGAAGTTGAAGTGCATGTTTGGAAGTCCCTGAATTTAGGCTAGCAATTGAGACTCATTTCTGCAAGCACTATTCAAGCTACAGAGAGTAGAAGATTGTTTTGGGAAAGCACAGGAATCATTCCAATGTACAAAAAGAAATCTGCTTAATGAAACATATCACATCTTTTAAAAAGGTTCCTGTTGACTGCTGTACACATTATGCCATATTGTTTCAAGAGGTTATAACTAGTTCCTTGCATAGCAAAAGCATGAGGCATGTTCAGAAGACCCATTTAATTCCACAGGCTGGCAGAAGGTAATACTTAAATTCTTTAGAGCTCCAGAGTGGACATTTGCCAGTCTCAATGAACATAAAGCCAAGTATTTTCCATCGCTAGGAAGATTAGGCAGGCTTTACGTAGTAAAAATGTAAAGCCCCAAAGCATTTTGCAGGACTAGAGAAACAGATCCCTTGGTCAAAAAAAGTGTAAGTTGAACCAAATCCTACAGCATGTTCTACAGTCCCTTGCACAGGGGACTGTATTTACCTATTACTGCTGGTTCAAGGTCCACAAAGACAGCACGAGGGACATGTTTTCCTGCACCGGTCTCACTGAAGAACGTGTTAAAGGAATCATCACCTCCACCGATGGTTTTGTCGCTTGGCATGGTACCATTGGGCTGGATGCCATGCTCCAGGCAATAGAGCTCCCAGCACGCATTGCCGATCTGCACACCAGCTTGACCAACATGGACTGAGATGCACTCACGCTGTGTGGAGAAAAAAATTGGATCACTCAGCAGAAACAGCAGTTTCCTTGTTTAGAAAACATTCAGCACACACAGCTTGAACTCCCATACTGCAAAGCTATTAAAACATTGGCTTTATTGTCTTGGTGTTAGGGGCATTTGGCACAAAATACAACAGAACACAAAAGCCTCTTTCAGTCATCATCCACCTCCACCTAGAAAGACCCCTTTGGGCATTGTCATTTACAAACTCATTCCTCCTTGTTGTTCCTATCCACAAGGAGACAGGAAGAGTTTGATCAACTCTTCCAAATCCTTCAGCCAACTCCTCTCTTCAGAACAAACACTGAACATTTAGAAAAACCAATGACTACACCTGTCACTGGCCTAAGTGTCCAGAAAAGCTTCACCCCCAGAACCCCAGCCCCAGGAACCACATAAGCACAGCCACCAGAGGGAGCAAAACCTTCTGCAAGATCCAGGGCCATTTTGTTTAATGTACATAAAATCAGAAAAAAAATATTCTCCTGATCACTTCAGGAAACTTTACCATTTTGTAAGAAAGTCTTTGCTTAACAAAACCCTTAGTATCACTTCATAAATATGGAACATCAGGCCTCACATCACACTGCTGTATGCAAAGTACTAAACTCCTCAACACTAGACAAAACTCTACCTCATTTAAGCTATGTAGAAAATAGTTCATGTCAGCAAAAGGATCTATTCATACCAATTTATGGATTCCCAAGTTGCCTTTGATGTCCAGAGCATAAACCCAGCTTCCTTAATATTTCAGCATATGATTCTGAATATTAAAAGCCAAACCACAATGGAACCATCTCCAAACTCCTGGTCCACCTGTGGCATTTTATATTGAACTTCTAGTTTTGAGTGACAAAGTTAAACACATTCTAGAAGAGCCTGCATATAGGACAGTTTTGAATAACAGTCACATTTAACTATGTTCAGACCCTATGATTGGATGATACAATTAATTTGTCCCCTAAAATTCCAGGATAAGCAGGTCCTGGAACTGCCTAGTCCACATCAATAGTCAACGCAGGAAAGCAGGAACACAGTCCTTTCAATTTCCTTGGGAACCCCAAGAAATTAAAATCTGTATTTGCCAAAAAATCCCCATCACCTGTTCTCAACCACAGCACTGAACAGCCGAGAACTATTGTTTTTCAGCTCCCCATCCACCTAAGCTGTGTATTCAGACATACAGCTTCCAGAAGAGCAATCCACATCTTCTCTGCAACCAGCCTTACTCAAAGCTGCTGCCACACTAGTCCCCTCCAAGGCCATTACTCCATCACTCTCCAGGCTGAAGCACTGAGCTTGGCAAGGTACTGCAATGGTAGAGGACAGCCAACCTACACGCTGTAAAAAGGGCAACAGGAAAAGCAGCTTCAGCATGCAGCCCAACAAGGCTGCACTGTTGCAGAGAAGCCAGGCCATGGCAATGAATTARGCCACATCATCCTTTCAGGAAAGCAGGACAGCCTGCAACTCTCTTCTACAGTGAGAGGAGAAAGAGTAGAAATATACCACCGCTTCAGTCTGGATCCTCACCCATATTGAGGTCCTATCAGTGGTCCAAGCTTTGTCAGCGAAGCTCCTAAGCAGCTGGGGAAGGTCATTGAAAGGAAGTGGGTAGGGACTAGCATGCCCAAGCAAGGTGAATTCATGGAAGACATCAGACTATATATGAGCTTTCCAGCATCAAATGAACTAGCACCACTACTTCAAACTACACAAAGCAACAGCAATCATTCATAGTCCAAAGAGAAAATTTAAGTCTTTGAAAGTACAACTTGGGCAACACAGCCACAGACCAGGTCCTACAGGTGCCATGTTAAAACCATGGCATGTTTACTTTGACAAAGTTCAGCACTCAGGGCAGAGTAACTCCCTGCATCAGTACAAAGAAGCAATTAACTAAAAATTTTCAGCCCTGCTGAAAAGATCCGGGGGGTTACCATAGAAACCATCCTGAATGTTCAACAGGGCATTCTCATCCTCAGTAAGGCAAACAATGTGCCAGGCTACAGAAGGAGACACATGGCCCCAAGAAGACTTCCCTCTGCTCTGCAGGAGGGTTCAGGTCAGATGTTAGGAGGATACCAGGAGATTCAGGTTGGGTAAAGCTTCCCCAGCAGAGTGGTGCAGCCCTGGGAACAGGTCACCAGAGAGGTGGGAAGGGATCTCCATCCTTGGAGGTCTGCAAAACTTGGCAAGACAAAGTCAGTCACAAAAACCTGGCCTGGTGCTACTGTTAGCCCTGCTTTGAGAGGTCTCTTTCAACTGCTTTCCTGCAACTCTGCCAAGTACTTTTAAGTAGTATGTGGCTATTTAATGAAACACAAATCTTTGTTAGGCTCTAAGAGACTCTGCCTATTTTGGTCTGCATAGCCTTTTCACAGCAGCAGAAGTCTGACAGTACCAAGAATGCTAAAGAACAGAACAAAATCTGAGCCTTGAAAATATAATCTCCAAGTTGTAAAGACAGGCAAGAAACAACTGTCACACATTACAATTCTGGGCCTTTACACATCACTGATGGAAGTTTCATAGTTAATAAGGTTTAAATATGTACTACAGACAGTACTGTTAAGTGCTGTATTCAAGCCACAAGTCAGGACACAGAATCCTCAAGTAATTAACACTAAATGCTCTCCCCGACTTACATAGACTATTTTCAAGTGTAGAACCTGTTCCAGTAAAAAAATCCCAGAGAATCTTCCCAGCCCATCCTGAACCTCTCCAGCCTCTATTACCTCTGTCTCCTTTCACTATATGATGCACACCAGCTTAAGAGCACTGGCTTGTCTTCTGTAACTGCCCTTTCAGTAGCTGTAGACTGCTACTAGGTGGCCCCTTGCTATACTCTTTGCCAGGCTGAAGAAGCCCAGCTCTTTCCAACTGTACTGGTGGATCACGCTCTAGGTCCCTTGTACACTCCAGCACTGTATTTCAGGTACAGCTTCATCTGTGTGAAGCTGATGGAAAGCCAAGTTTCATGAGAATGGCTGTACCAGCTCAGACTGAGTTCAACAACATACCATAATGAGGAACATGGTTTCCCTAGGATGAAACTCAAGGGAAACCGCATCCTTTGCAGAGGTGAGGGACTGCATTTACACTCTTGATTTGGCTCAATTTAAAAAATGTGACCATAAACAGYCCCCATGGAAGGGTAAGAACAAGATAAGGACATCAACACATCCCTCCAATATTCTCCTAACATCTAACCATTTTCAGTTCAACAAATATTTCCTATACATTCACAACCCTACAGAAGCAGTCTGCTACATTTTTTAAGTCCATGTAACCTTTTGACACCCACAATCTCTTTTCAAAAAGAGATCTACAGGGCAAACACCCACATGGAGAAGGACGTCACGCTTGTCCCAGAGACTCCAGCTGACAGCTCCCACTTGTTGTGCTGCACAGCTCAACAGCTGAACGCTCTGTCCTCTTCATGATGTCCCAGCCCTTTATCATACCTTTCAGATATCCCTTCAAGGCTGACTCCTAACTTACAAGGTCATTCCACCTCAGCTTTACTACCCAGCCAGTCTCACAAAGTCCTTCAGGAAATGCCCCCATCAGCCCATTCCGACCTCTCCAAACCACCTCACACCACAGCCGGCACCTGACTCCGGCAGGGGCAAGGGCCAGGAGAGAAGCAGCAAGCTGCACCTCCAGAAACACCCGGTGCGATGGCCTCCTCTGCCGCTCCAGGTCCCACACACCCCAAGGAGAATCACCCCCCATTTTTATATTCAACAGCTACCCATGAGAGCACCCCAGCAGCTCACCCCCCTCACCGCGGTGTGCGGGCTGGACACCCCACCACGTCCCGCTCCGGGGGCCCAGGGAGACGCGGGCGCCTGGGGCTGACTGCGCCCGAAGGCGGAGAGGCCGGGCCGCGGCTCCCCGCTGCTGCGGAGGGCCCGGGCCGGAGTCACCTCTGAGTGAGCCGCCACCTCAGAGCCGGCCGGGGGCTGAGGGTCCCGCCGCCACCGGGGAGAGCCGCCCCGCCGCGGGCCGCCATGTTCTCGGAGGAGCCGCCACCATTTTGGTTCGAGGCCGCGCGGCGGGACGCGGCACAGCGAAGGCCCATCAGGGCGGCGCAGCTCGGGGCCCGCCGGCGACCACGGTCCGGCGTGGGGCCCGTCCCGCCCGCCCCTCCTCCCCCGCCGCGGACTCCGCGGGCCGGGGCGGACCCGCGCCTCCCGCCCCGCCCCTCCTGCACCGCCTCAGCGTGCGGAGCGGCACCGGGAGTCTCCCCCTCCCGGGACTCCCCTCCCCCGGCCGCCCCGCTCACCATGGCTCGGGCCGGCGGCGGGCAGCGCTGGGAGCGGCAGACGCGCAACGGGTCTGGGCAGCACCTCAAAAGCGGCCGCTCTTCCCGGGCCCACCTTATATAGGGAGGGAGGCGGTGCAGTTGGCTCCCCGCGCCCTGCTCATTGGCTATGCCTCGCTCGGAGGCGTAACCTCCTCGCGGCGCTATTGGGTGCCTGCGCGCCGAGACTGTCCGCTCTCCCAATCGGAGCCGGGGGGCGGCCTCGTGGACTGCGCCCGGCTGTGCGCCATTGGATCGCAGATATGAATTTCACCTTCCTGCGCTATCTATTGGTTGATTCGTAACCAGGGGCGGGGAGGAGGGGGGGCTTAGTCTTCCCGCCAACGGAGGCCAGCACCTCCCTCCTAAGGTTTGTGCGCTCGTCGGCTCCGCTGCGGGTTTCGCTGGTCCCTTGGGCGGGCGGCGCGGGCTCGGGGCCGGGGATCGCTGTCCCCGGACCCAGTGGCCGGCGCGGAGAAGGAGGGCGGACAGCAGCTTTGCCCACCCGAGAGGGCCGGGCCTGCTGTTGGCTGCGGGCAGGCCAGGTGGTCAGCGCTCGCACTGGCGGGACAGGCCTGAGGCGGGCGGAGGGTTGAGAGCTCAGCCCAGGGGAGCCCTGGCCGGGCGGCAGCTGCCCCGAGAGCCAGGCTGCGCTGGGGGGCTGCTCTCAGCCCTCCGCCCGAGGGGCTCCCGGGCCCCGCGGTGCACGCTGAGTCCAGTTAAAGCAGCCAGCGGAACGGCCAGGCCGCGTGAGGCAGAGGCTTGGATCACAGCGTGGACAGCCGAAGAGCCCCGGTCCTGCCGGCAGGCTCTGTGGGAGTGCTCGTCTCTGAGGGTGGAAGAGTGAGATGTGGGCAAATCTTTATATTTTCCCTCCGAGGAAGGAGGAGACGGCTCCATTGCGCAGTCACCAGGCAGTGCTTGTACCAACTATTAGTGGAATAAAGAGTCACACAATGGAAAGGATTTAAAGCCAAGGACCAGATCTGGAAAACCATGTAGATCCTACTGAAATCAGTACCTTTGGTGTTTAAATGCCCCAACTTAAGCTGAGTGTTTAGATGGCTAGTGTGAAAACCCTGTGGTGTGTCCTAAGGGTTATATTAACAGCAATATTAATGAGATTGCCAAACTTACTTCTTGGGTGGAAAGCAGCTGCTGGTAGTGTATGCATGTAAAGTTTGATAACTGGAGCACCATCCTTTCAAGGGAAGCAGTTTCAGGAAATTGCTTCTCCCCCTGCTGAGCTAAGCTTTTGCCAGCAGGATAGGTACGTGAAACAATTTCAAACAATAACAAAGTAGTTCATGTTTTCCTGTGTAGACCTCCATTCCTGTAAGCAGCCCAAACAAAAGCGATACTTTTGAAGGGAGTGTGGTGGAGTCGTGTCAGGCTAGGTCTACAGTCAGCTGGAATGAGTGGTGGGAAGTGATAAACCCCCTCACTCCTACTGATCTCAAGGGAATGGTAACTAAACCCTGCTAAGGATGCTACTATTGCTATTATCAATTTCACTGTGATCATTTCAACACAGGGTGTGGAAACAAAACCTGTGTGGGTGCACACTCAGAATTACTGAAAGAAAAGAAAGGCGAAAGTCCTCTGGAAAGCAAGGATCAGAGGATCGAGAGAGAAGGACAGATGGAGGAAGGGGAAAAACCCACAAATAATACCGATATACTTGTTTTTCCAAAGAATGATGCCAAATGTAATGCATGGCTGAAAAACAGATAAGATGTAAGAGAGTCCTAAGCTGGCTGTATTTAGAGAATTTGGCTGTCTCCACACCAGAGGGAGGTTGACTAGGGCTTGAGGGATGGTTGGGAGTGATCACACATACAAGTACCTATATCAAGAAGCTTCAGGATCTGTTTCCTCCTACTCCTGTTCAATAAGCATACTGTGAGTATGAAACAGAAACCTTTTTTTGAACCATGAGCTGGGCGGCTAGGCCAGTTGACATCAGGGGAGTACATACAGCTTTGCAATTAGTTTTCTAAAAATAAGTCTTCTCTGCTTTTATGTAATCTAATCCTCAACAAGCACAAAATATTTGCTTAGTGCTATCAAGCTGGTATATATTTGAAGAATCCAATCAACATTAAACGTTTAATAACCCCCGCCCCCATTCCAGCTAACCTCTTGTAATATGCTCCAGTCAGCTCTGAGACCTGAAAGAACTTGCCTTAATGTTTTTTCATCTCCTGTGTTTTATGCTAATTGCTTAGCCTAACTTCCCTGGGGTATGACCTTGGCTGCAAAGTGCCTTTAGCTCAGACAGTCTCCTTAGCAAAGCTGTTTGGTAAAGAAGACCAGGACAGTTCTAGTTGTCTGAGACAGGTGGAACTGAAATCTGCAGTCGTAGGTGTTCATACTCAGGTGGGAGGGATCATACCTGAAGTGATCATGAGCCATCATAGCAATGGAAGATGGAAGAGGAAAATAGCTACAATATTTTAGCTTCTTTTGTTCTTTTTGGAGAAAAAAAAAGGCAGTTAAATGTTTTTTTTTGCCTCATCATCTGTTGTGCTTTTCTCAGTTGGAAACAAAAATATCAGCACCACATGACTGATCGGACCTTTGCAAACCCAGCTTTGGGAATCCTTTTCCTGCAGGATAAAAGAGAAAATAGGCCAAATTGGATTTCATTCTTCCATATATTGCAATTGTATTACAAATATTTCAGTGTTCTCTTTTTTTTTCCTTCTCCTTAAAGCCTCCCATTTTAGGCATCAGGTGAATCTGTGAGAATTTCATGCATTCATTCAAAAAGATATATTCGGTTCTGCTCTTCCAAATTACTAAGGAAATCTTCAACCTATGAGCAAAGTTCAACCTAAGCTCTAAAACCTATGGAAAATAAGTGCCCACAATGACTTTTTTAAAATCTCACGATTTCTAAACCAGTCTTAGGAGTTTGAAAGATTTGATGCATGCTTTTAAAATGCTCTGACCTGAAATAACACTCACAATGCTCTAACTGTCCTTTCAACTCTGCCAATGCAGTTTAGCAGTGGGTTGGACCCTGAATTGTCAATGGTACAGAATCACACTGTAGTTATTTTATTCTCCTCTAGAAATGTCACAGGACCATGAAACTAGAAGGGTCAGACACCTTGCAAAAGCAGAAAATTAAGATGGTATCATTTTGTGAGTGCAGTGAGTATTCCTTTCAGCTTAGTTGACAAAATCAGAGATTCAGGCCAGGCTGGGGTGTTATAGTATGCCCTGGTCCGGCTTGAATTGAGGTTTTTACATACTTAACTACTGTACTAATTACCTGGTCTGATTTGTCTTAACAGTGATTGGGAAATGGATTTTTGACATGTACCTCAGCTCTGAGAAGCGGTGTTATCCCCGCTCATCTGGATTTACCAGGACTGCTCCAGCTGCATGAAGTATTTGCCAGACTTCGGTGAGAAAATCAGGTTTTGATGCTACTTTGTCAGATTTCATACAGCCACTTGGGCAGCTGAAATCTGTTCTGTCGTACTGCATCAACTGCAATAAAGCTTCATTCACGGGGCTTCAGCGTGCTTCTCATGTGGCATAAAAGGGGGCATCAAGACAGCGGGACCACACAGTTAGCACTTCAAGCTGAGTTTGCCTGAGTGTGCCTTTCCATAGTTGATACACTGATGAGAAGTAACACAGTCTTAAGAAGCTTGTGTTGCTGGATACCCAGAAAAATGTTTATTGCAGACTGAAATGYGTTTGATTTAGTCTGACTAAACAATAATGTCAAGTCCAAGGGGCTRTCATGTATCCAGGTTTTGTTGAACACATTCTCTTTTCCTGCTGGAGATTATTTCTGTGTGCAGTATGAGAATTTTTTACATTTGTCCAGGATTTCTCTGTGTCTGGTAATGCTATCAAGGCCCACAGAGCACAGACTTTGGCTGTGTACCATGTATTCAGTGAATATGATACTTTCAGAAAATGCTGGACTTGCGGTGTGTTTGTGATAAAGTCTCTGTAGCTGCACAGCGGGTCGGGGGATTCTCGAGGGTTTTGGATGAACCTTCTTTGAATGTACAATGCAGCTCTTGCTTTCTGTTCTTTCTCAGAAGTGTTGGACAAATAATGCGTGCACATGCACTTCTGCCAGTGAATTCCTAAAAATGCGATACCCTTAACCCCATATCTGTCTGCTAACTACCTGTCTGTGCTGGATTTTAGATGACCTGGGATTTCCATGCACCATTTTCCAGCACTCAGACTTAAAACATCAATGTGCTGCATAGATTTCAGTGAGGTCTTGACTCCTCCTCATTCCCAGGTCACAGAAAACTCATCTGGGTGTGAGAATTGATGACTGCATGTAGAGCTAGCATAAAATAGTCAGATTTCATTGCTATGGGGACAATGCTTTACCAAGACTTTATTTTTTCAGTACTCAGGTTCACCTCCTCCTCTCTGACTGCAAATTCATTCAGTTTGAAATACCCATCCTCAATCCGGTGTACTTCACCCTAGCTTTATATCTGACTCCTTCCAGAAGTGTACAGCCCCTCTGATTGTTTCATGGGAGAGGGACTCTCGCTCCCAAATGGCTCCTTTATGAAGCCCAGAAAACCAAATCCAGATGCCTGTTTGGAAAATTCCTACACAGCAACAGGGCAGACACAGGGTGAGACTAGACAGGGACTCCGCATGTCCCTGGGCAGTGCAGTTTTTCCTGCTCTAGTTTAAGTCATACCCTGTGGCCACCAGCCTTACACCGTGAGATGTTTCAGCCCATTTCAGGCCAGCGTCAGGAGGGTACCTAACCAGCATGAGGGCGTTGCTCCTCAGGGACAGGTTTTATTCTGTGGCTCTGAATGGCTCTTCCAATCTCTAATATAACTGATTTTATTAATTACTTTAAATGCTAGATGCACGGTCTGGAGCTGACCCTGGACATCGGCTGGGAGCTGGTGAAGGGACGTGGCATGCTCGCAGCAGCTTACAGCAGGAAGTATCATGTTGCAGCAGCCAGTTCCTTAACATGGATTTTACCTTCTGATATGGTGAATTGCATAACCCAGGCGAGCGGGGACGGATCCGGTCACTCCTCTCACCTCTCTCCCATTGCAGTGGGGCACAGCTGTGGCTGGCCGCAGCCTTTATGGCCACCTGCTCATGACTCCCTGCATCATTTGCCATTTAGAGTCTTCATTCTTTCTTAGCTCCCAGACACTAGTGTTACCCCATGTACTTTCATTCTTTGCTCCCATTCTTTCCTCATCGCTTTTCCCAAAACTAGCACCCAGGTTTTCTCTTGGTCAGGTCAGATTAAACAGCACCAGGAAAACACATGGTTGGGGACAGGACTGAATTTCAGAGGGAGCGAATGTGTAGCATAGTTAATCATTCACAAACACGGCCCCCTCCCTTCCTGGCGCAGAGCCAGCCGGGAGGTTATTGATCTGTCAGCAGGCTGCAGGGCTCTCCACTGAGGGCGAGATGGGGTGGTGCCTTCCAACGCAGGGATTGATCGCCTTGATGCATGCGCAGCAAGGGGGTTGTTGTAAGCGAGGGCCCATGTCCGTGCTGATCCCGGGTGCATCTGTCACAGGCTGACACAGGAGCAATTARTGCTGGGCTGAATGTTTGCGCCGTTGTGCTGGTGTGGGGTCCCTCTTTGCATTGTTAATGCCTCCTGGCTGTGGCAGAGAACGAGAGGTTGGTTTTAGATATATAATTTTTAATCCTGGGGTGACTGTACACGAGGAACTTGCTAAGGATATAAATGTAAGAAGAGTCACACTGGATCAGACATACACCTGCTGAGCTCAGTATTATTTCTCTCGTGGTGGCCCATAGCAAATGCCATGGGAAGCATGTAGAAGAGGGCCAGTGTAACAGCATCACTATCCCAGGATGTTCTACCCACCTTCAGAGATTCCTGTCTCAGAGAATTCCTGAACCACTAGCCTGTATTTGCTCATCCCAAACTATTACCTGGCTGCAGGTTTTTGCTTGTCTGTTTTATCCTGCCCCATTCCCCACAGGTAGCTGAATGCCTTGCCAGGGTCCRTGAAGGTAACACAGAGTGTCCTCCTGGATTTGGGGTCCTGTATTGTTACAGGAACAGGTATTTTTTAGTGTTGGCAAGGAATTCCTTCCAAATTGTCTTGACGGGATCATGATGTGTTTTGGTTTTGGTTTAATCTTCCTTTGCAACACTGGGTGCAGTTCACTTGGGCTCATCTGATCTGGTCTAATCCTTCTCCTCTAGAAGACAGGCCTGACACCCTGCCGCAGCTTGCTGTGGAGTTCTATGAAGCCCTCTATTGCACAGCCCCGACCTTTGGCTGTTGCAAAATAYGCTCTCAGCTCTGCAGAAGCTGGAGAGGGACAAGGTTCCTGACATCAAGTAAAGCAGCACCTTCGTTAGCCTTTTGGAGAGGTGAAGGGGAAGAGAAACGGGGATTTTGTTCTTTTTTTTCTCTGTAGACTGGGAAGGGAATGAGGTAAGGAAAACTGTTGTATAAAGCCTAGCTGGCAAGAATGAGGAAAAACAGTACTTTCCTGTGCTGTGCAATGAGATTTTTAGTTGGTTTAGCACTGGCTGCGGTCGCGTACTGCCTAAACTAGCTCATCTGGCCATTCAGGTCTGGATGTGACTTATGGACCGCATGTCAGTAGTCCACAGCTGCATGAGCAGACAGTACTGTGCCCTCTTCTGCCTGAATGTATTGATGTGAACTAAATGAATCGTGCAAATCAATAGAAGACAACCAGAATGGAACGCTCTGTTTCGCTAGATGGGTTTAAAATCAGAAACCATTGCAGCGCTCTCTGTAGACCTCTCCCTGCCCCCATGTCCAGGGTACAGGAGGGTCACCCTGTAGCAGAAGGTATGTACACAGCAGATTTCCATTTCCTCGGCAAGTTGAATATCAACAAGCCCTGCCCGGAAAGGAGGCAAACACTGCTCTGCCATCACAGCGGTGGGGGTAGGGCCCTGCAAAGGAACTGGTTGTGCAAGTGGAGGTGCACCCGGCTACCTGGGACGCACAGGTCTGAGTGGGATGCTGCAAATCCTGTGACAAACCAGTTCATATTGCTGGGCCTTGATTGCAGCGCGAGATGTTTATCCCATAACACATACCTGTACATTTTATCTCAAGTGCTGCACACAGCAAATGGAGGAACAATTTGGGGAGAATGTACAACAGGTGGAAATGCTTAATCCACTGATCTCAGGCCAAACCTCCATGGGAGGACACGGATTCTCCATGAGGGTTTTGGGAATGTTTGCTGGGTGCCAAGAAATATCTTCCATTTAGAGCTGAAAACTATCCAACTAGACAGGGCTGAATTAATTTTTGACCTAAACACTCCCCATTCCAGATGGGCTGGAAATCCTTAGATACGGGAATGAAGAGTGCAGAAGACATAGCTAGAGTAGTTCATACAAGGGAAGGAATCATTCCCCTCCTAACACTGAACATGTGCAATAGGCATATCTCTAATTATATGATTATACCCTGTTCATACCTGGTCCTCCCCCTGCAGGGAGTGTCAAAATAAGTGGAAGGATGTGCTTGAGTTGCCAGATTGGAACCCCAAAGGGCTGGGCTCTCCTTCTGTTTTGCGAGATTTCGTATGTGATAGTCAGCAGAACTGCAGCAGAATGTATGTACGTAGGAGATTAACATTTCATGAGCAAGTTTAATACCAGCATTCTCTACCTTGATCATTTGACTTTGTAACCTTAATGTGCTATTAGCGTGGCTTCTTGTAGGTAATCCTTAAATAAGATCTTGTTTTTAATGGCCTTAAATACATTCCCTGTTTTTAAATCTTACATTATTTGTTCTTCCAGCTGTTTTAATCCTGCTCCTGCAAGCATGGACTTGACTACCTGCCCTATTTTTTTGTTCTCTGCAAGTCGACATTGCAGGGGCTGCTTCCATTCCCTGCTTGTTTTAAATGCTACTTTAGCCCTGACTGCAACACAGTGCTTCTTCCCTGCCTGCTTCCCTGCTGGTCTGTGGTAACAAACATCCATCTGACATTTGTCAAAGCTGAAACAGCTTCTCCATCAAGTCTACTTATTTTTTCTTTACTTTACAGTTAAAAGGCCTTCTGAATTACTCACCTATTCGCAGTGCCATCTCTGTATTGCGAGTTTTGTGTTGCTGTGCTGGTTGGTCCATCTCAAATTATGTCAGACTTTGGTAACTGTATTGCCTGTATTGGTTAAGCTTCTTGGCCCAGGTTCTGTTCATTACCTGGGAGTAAACTGATCCTAGCCTACAAATTTTGTTGTGTTCTCCACCACTAACTTGTGGTTTAGATACTGAAAATACACCTTGTCCTGCCCTGCTACAATAATTGGCCTCTTTTTGTGCGGGTAACTAAAATCACCCATTAGACTGGATCTCTCTCACTGTGAAGTTAACCTTCTTTCCCTGGTCCAGCAGTAGCACTGTCTACCAAMTTATTCATATTTCCAGCATTTGGACATTCCTACCTGTACTGGTTCTTTGCTGCATGGTCCTTTTGATGAAGAAACCAGTCAGCTGATGGTGTGCAGTTAGCCAATGCGGCAAACAGTTCACATCCCATGCTGGTTTTGGCTGGGATAGAGTTACATTTCTTCATGGTAGCTTGTATGGGGCTGTGTTCTGGATTTGTGATGAAAACAGTGATGATAACACAGGGATGTTTTAGCTATTGCTGAGCAGTGCTTACACAGAGTCGAGGCCTTTTCTGCTCCTCACCCTGCCCTGCCAGCAGGTGGGCTGGGGGTGCACAAGGAGTTGGGAGGGGACACAGCCAGGACAGATGACCCCAACTGACCAAAGGGATATTCCATACCATATGACGTCATGCTCAGCAATAAAACTGGGGGGTGGAGGATGGTGGGGGCTGCCGTTGCTCGGGGACTGGCTGGACATCAGTCAGTTGGTGGTGAGCAATGACTTTCTTTTGCATCACTTGCTTTTCTTGGTTTTTATTTTCCTCTCTGTTGGGTTTTTTTTTCTTTTTAAAAAATTTCTTTTAAATTATTAAACTGTCTTTATCTCAACCCACGAGTTTTTTACTTTTACCCTTCCAATCCTCCCCCCGTCCCACTGGAGGGGAGAGAGCAAGTGACTGTGTGGTGCTTAGTTGCTGGCCAGGGTTAAACCATGACACATCCATAGTCCAGAGATACAACTGGCAGGGCTGTATCCATCTGTGATGGTCAGGCAGCATGGATTGGGTGAAATGTCACAGACCTGAGTCAGTTCTTGCTATCTTAARTGCATACAGGGTGGTTTTAAAAAGAATCCAATGGATTGTTGACCAATAAAGCAGGTAGGAACATAAACTCCTCTGTGGACTGTCTCAGATTTGAGATCCCCAGTGAACTCGTGGTGACACTGACTGATTGCAGAGAAGCATCGGAACAGAGCTGAGCATTCATTTCCCCATTAGAAGAGCTAAAGCACTGTACGTACTGACTCGGCCAAAGAGCTCCAGGTGGTACAGTAACATGCAGAGAGGTGCATATACAAGGCAGAACGGCTTTGCAGGTGCACAGCAGGACCCCCACTGCAACCAGTGCACCCAGTTCAGCACTGCAGTGGCCTTATGGTGCAGCTGCACATGGCAACAACCTCTCTTMACTGACATCTGCGTCAACACCAATTAAACATCAGTTTAGCTGGGTCAGCAGCACTATAAATCTGGCCTGAAAGGCAGGGGATGCCAAGAAGTAGAGCGAGAGGGTCCCAGTAGACAGAAGCTGCACTTTATGCTGTGCTGCTCTGAGTACATGCAGCACTGGGCACTGTGGCTTCACCTCTCCCAAAATCAGGAACTGGGTCTCAGGTACAGGCCAGCTGCACACAGACATTGCCTTTCAGTGATAGCATACTGGGTTTCCAACAGAAATCCCCAAATCCCAGCAGGGCCCTGGATGCAAGGGACAGAACCAGATCCCCGTGAGTGCAGCTGGCATCATGGGGGCCTTGTGGATCATCGGCAGCAGAGCCAAACAGGGGGACCTGTGGCTGCAGCAGGGATCGAGCTGCYGAGCGCACTGAGCCTCCAAATTGCTGCTGACACCCACAGCTACATCTCTTACTCCTGGTTATTCCTTATCAAGGGAGGTTCCTCCCACCAGAGTCTGAAGCTGCGCCTTTTTCCAAGCATCTTTTCTCCTCAGGAGTTGGGTCCTGTGTTTGCTGAGTCCCGGCACTTCTTTCCTCCYACCCTTTTTGGTGCTAGCCCCTTGGACCTGCCACAGTTTGACAGAGAACTGAGTCCTTCTGCCCGTTTTACAGAACAGGAGTCACAGACTGCTCCCTCCTCAGGAAAGCACGAGGCAGCAAGTTCTTGGAGCCACGTCCTCATGCTCCATTGCCAGAGATTCCAAATTAACCAGGGATTCTGCAATGAGCTGCGGTCTGGATATTTGCCATGGAAAGAGCACGCTGTTAATAGTGTTCCAGGCAGCGTGCAGAGCCAGCTGCTCGAGGAGGGGAAGGATACCTGTGCTGACATGGCTTTGCTTATTTTCCCTTGCTCTCAGGGCATCTCTTCCAGCTGGGTTTGAACAACGGCGGAGGGTGACTCCTGGCAGCACTCAGACAAGAGCGCTCTGCCTCTGCATGCATGGCGATTAAGGCTAGCAACTGTCTCCCTTCCTCTGGGGGAATTCAGAGACTCCTGGAAGATAAGGAACATGAAAGAGGGAGCAGAAGCACAGCTGAGTATACACACACTCCCTGCTGTTTCCCCAGCAAGGAGAAGCGTGGATAAACACATCCATGCAGGGAACTCTCCTAGCGCAGCTTCTCGCCCCAGGGACATGTGGCTCCTATCGATGCCGCAAATTGCCCTGAAAGACTTTTCAAGGACAGACTTTGCCTGCAGTTCTGACCTGTCCTGCCAGACTAACACCCGCCAGGAAGGCAGGCTGCTGGAAAAAACACAGCTCTGGCTCTTACTGCTTTGGCCTCCTCTGGCGGCTGAACGGCCGCTGCTTTGGTCAGAACATGCCCCACTTCCGGGCCCAACTGCATTTGTGAGATTACAGCCTGCCTTGGGCTGTTCCCCTCCACCCCCAGCCTACACGTCCCATACAACTGTGCCAAGGAGGGAAGGGTAACCGTGTATTTCTCCATGCGGAAGCTGTATCTGAACAGTTCATACTTTAACCAAAGACAAAACTGAACCCCTAGGAAGTGACMAAGAGACGATCAAGGGATATATATCCTCTGCCACAAGCTGTTTCCACCCATGCAAGCACTCTCAGATTGAGACACACAGTACTTAAAAAGCTGAACTGCAGCAACCCCTAGGTTGGACTGTGCCATTCTGGATTAAGTTTTAGGAAAGATGCAAGAATCAATTTCTCCAGAGCCTGCTTCCCCCTCTCAGGAGATGTAGGCATTACATCAGTGACCCAGGAACCTGCTCACTCTTCCTCAGTGATTGCATTTAGGGAGCAAAGCACTTGATTTTTACTCTGGGCATGGTCAGATAATTTTCAGATGCCAGTGCACTTCCTCTGAAGCACACTCCTGCGAAGATAGCCAAACATCCCTGTATTATCAACACTGTTTTCAGCACAAATCCAAAACACAGCCCCATACTAGCTACTATGAAGAAAATTAACTGTATCCCAGCCAAAACCAGCACAGCTTCTCTCACTCATCCAGGGCGTGCAGCCCCACAGTTCAGTAACTCTCATCTGGATTGCTAGGCCACCATCTCCCTCTTCTCTACCCTCACCGACACAAAAAGGTTCAGCTGCACTTGTAAGAAAGCTGCACTTTAAGAACCTGGTTGACTCGCAACTCAGCACAAAAGTATTTATGCTGAAACGCGTAACAGAAATTATTGGTTAAAAGGAGCACAAAGCTGGCTTTTATCAAAGCCCTCATTTTCTCTTTGCACTTTTATGGCAAGTTCCACTCATCTGCTGTGGTTTCTTTCCGTGTCCCCCAGCAGCTGCAAAATACTTGGTGGTTTTAGGCAAAATACTTGGTGGTTTAGTGTTCCTTTGATTCTAGGGTTTGGCCTTCATTAACCTGGCTTTGCGGGAGGCAGGGAAGCATTTCCCTGCACTATTTTTTGAAGGACCCCGAAGCTATTTCCTTGCTATTGTTTCCTTTCTTCCTACTTTTCTTGTTCCTGCCAGAGAGTGTAATGTCAGGCATGTAAAATGACCTTCAGAAAATATTCATAATAGATTTCAGATATCCCTCTTCTCCCAAACACCCATGCATTGTATAAACTGCCCATGCTGATGTGGCAGTGTCTGTTCACAGAGTGTAACAGTTCTGCTCTGTAGTGCAGAGGTTTAGGGAAATAAGCAAGGCAAGATATGTAGATGTAATGCCAAAAATACCTCTCCTAGCAAAACTGGCCTTGTTTTTATCAATCCACAGCTCTTTTCTGAAGTCTGCTGAGCTCCTCGTCTCCACACATGGTGGCAGCAGGTCCCGCAGACACACTGAGCTGCAGGTATTGCAAAGATCCTACCTTAAGCCCTTCTGGCTGTCTGCGTGAGGACTAGCAGGAATGGCAGAGCTCTAGAACATAGCAGGGAGGCAAACAGCAAAGTCCTCCAAGCTATTACTTCAAAGTCCATATTGTCATAACTGGTCTGCCAAAGATTTCCTCTGTTAAGAAATGAGCAATCATGGAGAGACCTTGGGTGTTGTCAGGCCCAGAAACCAAGACCTTTTTGCTGACTTGCAGAGCTGGGCAAAGAGGGAGCCTTGAATTCCAGTCCCTGCTCCAAGCACCACTTACCTATTTCAGTGAAGCGCACTTAATTTAGGGAACGAAGAGTGTGAATGCGACCCCTTATCAAGGGATGACTTGTGGCAGTTACCCAAGATAGCTCAGCTGATCTCACAGCTTCCTGCTGCCAAAAATGGGAAGAACTGCACCCTGCCATTGCCTCCCGATTAGCTCACGCAGGCTGCAGAGCTCAAACTCCCATACTTCAACCCAGTAGCCCCAGAAAAGAAGTGGTAGCTTTGCACTAAGTTAGCAAATTGAACAGGGTGAACCCTTAGCAAAGGGTTCAGCAGCTGGGTTGAGGGAGAGGTTTGGGTGGAAAAGGGAGAGAGAGGTGAAGTTACACAAGGTGTCAATGTCAGCCTAAGCCCAGACCATGGTTTTGGGGCTGTGAACCAGTCTCAATACCCGAGTCAGAGTGGAGCAAGATTTGTTTTTACCCATCTTAAATACATTTATATTTATGGTATATAAACACCTAACCAGTACAAACAGGCATGCCTTAAATTCTGACTGGAGAACAATTAGACAGAATTGTTATTACTTGCCCCCACCCAAAAGCAGCACTGAGGCAAGGCCCCAAGTGCCGGAGGTTTTGTGTCCTGCTGTGCACAGTCCTCACCCACCTCGCTGGTGGGATTGTCCGGTGCAAGGGAGCAGGTTCGTTAGTATTCCCTCTCTTGGCAGTGCTACAGCTTAACACAGAATGGGTCTTATGAGTAAAGTCTATGCAACTATTTATGTAGAAGAATCCATTTTCAAATTAATATAAAAGCGACCTGCATGTGGAAGTAAGGGTTTCTGCTCTGTCTTGTTGTTGATGATAGATAGGCTGCAAGATGAGCATTAACAGGTCTTGTGTAAGCGCTTCCCATACCTGAAGGTTGGCTCTTGTCTATCCTTCTTTTCCTAGAAGTTCCTGCAGGCAACTGGAAAACAGTTTTTCAACATGCTAGATAAAAAGCAGTGAAAAGATTATGTTTATTTGTGAGGCTATCCAAATTTTTATTAGCTCTCATTAACACAAAAACAGTTCAGCGCTTCATTAGATGCTCCCAAATCTGATGTTGCTGTCTGTTGCATAAACACAGCAGACCTTCCCCCTAAGGCGAGGTTTGCTGACTGCAGACATTCTTCGTCTAAACTTCAGTTAACATCACAGTGGAACTGCCTGGGCTCAAATTCCACAAAGCGATGCTGCCTTTTCCCTCTTCACCATTTTTTTTCCCCCTCATAATTCTCACTTCAGCTCTCRGGATATGAATTGGCCCAGGTGATGGGCTCTTGAGCATCAAACTGTAGAGCTCTACTGCATGGCTGCACCTTCACCGGCACCACGTCCCAGCCTGTGCTACTTGGACTTCAAGGGCGTCTCTCATGGCTTCTCCGTGCTGCAGGAAGCCAAGATCTTACCTGAGCTTGAAAGATCCCAAGATCTCATGGTACAAAAGTTTCCTCCCGTGAATTTCTAACGGACTGTATGCTGCTGCTTCGCATTTTCACAATCTGTGGGATCCTACTTCATATTTAAGAGTCAGCAGGAACCAAACCTGGATCCTGTGCAGGATGTATCCATTCAGCACATCTCTCCTCTCACACTGAAGGGCAGGAGGAGCTTTCATTACTCACCATCACTGAGCAATGCTGCACTGAAGTGGATTCAAATCGCTGCGGTGCTGATGTGAAGAAGGCCTTTGACCCGAGGTCTCCCATCTCAGTTCTACTGACTGGGAAAAGCTGCCGCCACCACCTCAGCTCCATCCCAGTGCCACCCGTGGACTACTCCTCAATATCAGGAATCCACATATACAATTTTTTTGAGAAGTGTCATTTACTCAGCATTAATCAAGCTGATACCCACAAGCCTGTTCTGCACAGTGGTGCCTTCAAAATGAAAATATTGCGCAGCACATTTTATATTTTAGTAACGTGGACTATAATCTAGGTATTACAGGTCAAAACACGTTCCCTAATAGACAACAATCTAAGTGAAAGTGTGAAATTAAAGTGACGTGATTCCACTATTTCATTGTGTCTGTGCAGAACCCAAATGAAGCTCTCCTGTCGTTCTAGGTACACTTCCTTGATGAATCTGTTCAGTTACTGGGCTTAGGGCTAAAAGACAAGAAGGGCAGGAGGAAAGCAGTTTTCAGGTCAACTGTGCATTTGACACGTTTAGCAAGGACGTAGCACAAGACTCACCTCCTACCCAAGTGAGAGCCTTCATCACCAGGCTACAGAGTTATGCCTCTCTCCGTCCTATTAACAAATCTTGACTGCCCGCAGCAGAGGTTTCTGATAGAGCAGCCCCAGAACAGCCATCATCTTGGTTTTTTTCTTCTACATTAAGGCAGAGTCTCCAAATCTTAAAAGTGCAGGTGCTCAAGCACTGGAAGAAGAAAGGACTTGTTTCTCCCTCACCCACTGTCAGGATACCTTTCTGGAAAATCTACCTGAGGCTGTGCCTGCCTTACAGACTCCTGCCAGCAAAACTGTTCTAGTAGAGGAGCGAGGAAAAGGTCTCTCCCACAGCCTTGTGGCAGCAACATTGCTAATCTTTAAGTACAACCGATCTTGATTTTGGTGGCAAATACAACTCATCCCAGCGCAATGACAGTTGTGCCTGTACAGCTGCATTGGTACCAAAAGTGTTTATTAGCATAGCATACTGATACACCTCCTGCAGTAAGGCATGTCCTCTGTGACCCAAGGTGATCACTGTAAAGCTGCTGTATTATTCATACAGGGGTTTGCAAACGGGGAATGCAAACTGGACCACAATTACCAAAAGATAAATACAGTGAGAACCATGGCTGCTGCAGCCTCCTTCAATTTTCAGTCAGGTTTGTGCCCATCTTTTAAAAGGCAGAGACCAAAACTGGACACAATATCCCAGCTGTGCTCCTACCAGCTGATTTTACAGAAGAGAAATTCCTTCCCGACTTCTCTGTTTAACACACACATGGCTGTTCTGACATTCTTCAGCACTGAGACACACACTGCTTGTCCAATGATTCAAATCCTTTTCAGGTTGGAATCTCTTCATTCTTGCTGCCTGGAAATACTATGCTYTTGCACATTTTCTTTATTTGCCATTCTACCAGCCTATGCTGTCTGCAAACTCTACCTGTATCTTACTTTATTTCCAAGTACTCAGTTAATAGAACTGCATACAATGTTAGTTAAAATGCCTTACACACACTTTAGGTGCCATATACTCTTACAGGTTACAGTTGTCAAGTAGGATGAGGTTTTAGAGAACCTAAATGTTAGGGTTTGGGGCAGGGAACATTTCTTCTGAAAATCGTCAGAAGATACAGCCTTAAACCCTGTAACTCCTTTGGCTGTAGTTCAGACAATTTAAGCTGCCATGACGATTCAATGCAGCAGTCCTGTCCTCCCCTTGCCCTTGTGCCAGCACCCACATTTACATGGCTGTGTCACAAACCGATCAGCCTGAAAGACATCTTAGCACGCCTGAAAAACAGCAGCCACACAAGGAAGAAGTGACAGCGAGCAGCCAGGAAGGCCTGGGGCTGCTTCTAGCAACAGTGGCAGATCAAGCTATTTGGCAAAATTGTCACTGTGAGCTGTCCCTGCAGGCCACAGGGGACCCTCCCACCGACGAYGTCCTTCCCATGTGGGCGCAGCTGAGGAGCTGGTTGTGCCGGTGCCGCGCTTCTTGGTGCTGGTCAGTCCGTGGATCTGGGCTGTGGGGTGACCAGCTGGGCTGTAGGTCAGTCAAGCCGGGGGGTAGCCAGGCTGTGGGGTGGCCGAGCCGGTCAGTCCGCCGGGCCTTGGCTCAGTCTGTCACTGTCAGGCAGCAGGGCAGCCAGGCTGCAGGGCAGGCAGGGTTCCCGGGGGCCGAGTTCCCGGTGGCCGAGCCCAGCTCCCCAGCCCCGTGCCCGGGACCACCGCCCCCGTCCCCAGCCCAGGCGGCAGCGCCGGTGTCACTCGTGGGCCACGCGCTCCAGCGCCACGTAGAAGCTGTCCTTGTCGTCGAGGCAGTGCCAGCCGATGGGCCCCGCCTCGCAGTCGGCGCACACCAGGAATTTGACGTTGCCCACGTCGCGGGTGAAGCCCACGTTCTCGAAGGAGAACATGTCACGCACCAGCCAGTGCTCCCGCACCACGTCCCCGCCGCCGCCCGCCGCCGCCGCCGCCGCCGCCTTCTTCCTCATGGCGGGCAGGAGGAGCTGCGGGAAACACAGCGTCACCGCCCCGCCCGCAGGGGGCGCCTCTCCCTCCGCCTTCCCACCGCCTCCCTCCCCGCGCATCCCGGTACCTCACGGCGGGCGAAGGTGGCGGCGCCGGGCAGCAGCACCCGGGACCCGCAGCGCTGGCACAGCACCGCCTTCAGGTTCCGGCCCTGCGCGCACACCAGCTCGGCCGAGTCCGGTGCGGCGGCGGGAGGAGGAGGAGAAGGAGGAGGCGCCGCCGCCGGCTCCATCTCGGCGCAGGCCGCCGCCATGGCTGCGCAGGCGCGCTGGGTGCCGCCACCGCCCGAGGGGCGGGGCCAGGGCAGTGACGCCAGGCGCCGCCGCGCGCGTGCGCATGCGCGGCGCTGAGGGGCGGTGCGGCGGCTCCTCACCGGCCGGGACCGGGCCGCGGCCCGGCGACCCCCGCCCGCACCTTGGTGCGGCCGGGCCGTGCAGCCGCGGGCGCCGGCAGCCCGCGGGCAGCTGCCGTGCTGTGAAGCAGCGAGGTTTAAATGGTCCCTGAGCTCCTGGCAGGCCCGTGGTGTCTGCGGAGAGCCCCGCGGCTGTGGGGGTGCCCCGCGGCTCGTGCTCGCCGCCCGCCCGCCCGCCGTGAGCCGCCGTGGAGGCCCCTCTGCTAAGGCATGGGTGAGGCGAGGGGGCCTGACAAAGCTTCCCGTCCCCGCTCTGCGGATGGGAGGGCAGCGCGGGTGGAGCAGCGGCACGGTGCGGAGGATCCCTGTGTGAAACCGGGCGGTTTCACAGGCTGGTAGCGAGCGTTTGGCAACCGAAGTGTTTGCCTGCAGTTGGGCCCATGGGGGAYAGCCACTTCCCGGGCATGGGAACCTGGAGACGCTGGACTTCTGTTACAGCGGTCAGAGGAAGCAGAGCTCAGCTGATGCTGGACAAAGGGAAATTGTCTCCCCGTGAAGCTGCTGCACATATTTTGCATKTAGTGATTGCATCAGCATTTCTGAGAGCCTGGGCTACGCTCTTTTCCTGCTGCACACAGCAGCTCACTTAGCTGCTTGGTACAGAGAGAACCCCCTCAGAAATGGGGAAGAGTGCACTGAAAGGGACAAGGTGCTGACATTCGGAACAAAGTGTTTTCCAGGAGAGGAAGCCAGAGTTCAGCCAGACACTGAAGAGCCTGGGAAAAGCAGCAGGCTGTGTCAGCGCTTACAGGCAGCAGTGCTGGAGGCAAGGTCCTGGGGCCCAAGTGCTCTTTGCTGAGCATCTTTGAGGCACTGTGGCTTTGTGCTCTCAGAACCTGCTGCTAGCAGCCCGCTGTTAGCACTGTTGGAAAGATTGAAGCAGGCCTGTTGATTGTAGCCAGTGCTTCTTTAGGGGCTGAAACAGATCCCAGAAGAGCCCTGATTCTTGCTTTTTCCAGACCATTTACTGTAAATATACACCATTCTCCCGCTACCTCGCTGTGCCCCAACTGGCTGCTCCTGGAAACTCTCAGGAGAAGCCAGAAATGCGAACTGATGTTCAAGGTACTAAACAAAGATAGAGGATTTCATCAGCAATCCAGCTGCTCACCTCAGGCTCCAGCCTGGGCAATAGCAGTCTTGAATGCCGCATTGTCAGCCTCAGCTCTGCTCCCTGCCACGAGCTGCACGGCGAGTGTGGCTGGTAGACACAAACCCCACAGTTCTGTGAAGCAGGTTGGTGTTTGTAAGGCAGAAACAGCATATGGGGCATTGGAGCTCCTGAGCCATCTCTGGGTGCGTGCTGGGGGGCTTGCAGAGACGAGAGGGGAGTGGGTGCAATAAGCGTGGTGTGAAGCTCAGCAACACCCACCGCAAGCAGCCCTGGGGCACCCGCTGCTCAAAAGCCAGTCACACAAACCAACCGCGGAAAGGTCTTGATTTGCCTGAAAGAGGCAACAAATTTGGCTGCTGGCTGAGCAGGAGCCGGGGTGTCTCCATTCACTGAGGAACTGTGCTGAGGTGGGGACTCTGCACTCGCTGTGGTTCAGCTGTGACTGGCACAGCTGTGCGACTCGGTGACGGCTCTGGTGAGCTGAAAGGGCTGTGACTTGGTCGTGTCCTCACTACGGTGCAGTGACTTCCCCTAAAGAGTGGTGACAGAGGGGGCTTGGCTGGGCTTTGCTGGAAYGCTGCAGGGTGCGAAGAGGACATTTCTACACGTCCTCAGTTCTGCCGACTCCAATTCCCACCCTGAGCAACTTTGTTCAGCTTTCCTCTGCCTCTGTGAAACACCAGGTGCAGGCAGCAGGTTTATCTGTAGAGGAGGTTGTGCTGTTGTTTCTGCATCCTCCCTCGCCTGAGATGTGTCCTCCTTCCATGGGATTTGGTGCCTGTGGCACCAGAGAGAGGGCTTCCTGCAGTTCAGCAGTTCCCCGCTACCACAGTGCAGGAGTTTCCTGCAGAAACAGATGGTGCCTGGCAGCGGCTGGTGACAGGCACTCAGGTCTGCTCTGCAGCCAGAGCAACTCAGGGGCTCAGAGAAGTCACAGGATCCCCGTGCTTGGTGATACTCCGGACTCAATGGAACAAGGTCCTGAGAAACCTGATCCAAACTGGATCTTCTCCGAGCAGGATTACAGACCATCAGATTGCCTCTCCCAGCTGCAATTTTTCTTCAGTTCTGTGATTTCTTTTCTTCTTGTGTAACTGCACAAGACACCATTTTTACAAAAACGACCCAGAGTGAATGTGCCCAGGAGCCCTGGCTCCATCCCTGCTCAGGCAGTGCACTGTGTCCTGAGAGCCAGACAGCCCGTGCTGCCTCAAAGACACCTGAGCAATGAGAGTTCGGTTTCACTTACTCCCTCCGGAACTTCGGAGCCTCCCAATGGGTCACTTCTGCCTCCCGTGACCAGCTGAAGGAAGCACTGCTGCCCACACGTTTGCTGCGTGCAAGAGGTTCCAGTGGAGGAGGCATGAAGCAAAGGCCCTTACCTCCCTGATCGGAGCATGACATAAAGTAACACATTTGTAGGGCTTCAACTCGATTGTATTAAGTGTGCACATACTAATTTAGATGGTAACATAATCAGTAGGGATCGAGATCCTGGTCAGATGGCRGGAGAGGAAAGTGAGCCCTCTGCCTGGCCCAGGTGAAGTCCATTCAGGTTGCATCAACACTTAACCTTGATACCACCTGCTAGTCAAACTAACCTGAGATGAAGCTTTCTTGGCAAGATCCTGTTTGAGTGGCACAACACTACACTGATGCCTCCCAGCCCGTGGCCCATGACTGCTGCCAGGCAAGGCTGTGCTGAACTGGGCAGGTTGTTTGGGGCCGGTTGCTGGTGTGGGGCTTGTCTTTGTTACAGTCCTCTGGAACTTCTCAAGAAAGAAAAACCTACCAACCCAAAGGGATCTTTAGCCAATTCTTAAAATTCTTGGGTGGGAGCTGTCTGGTGTCAAAAATTCTGCATTTTAGCATTTTCTCCTAGATTATTCATGGAGCAGAGCTTCACTCTTACTGGTCTGTGAGAATCAATACCAGCTTCTGTCCAAGCAGAACATTTTGCCCCTTTGTTTTACCTTCAACAGTAGCCTGTAAGTTTTCTCATCTCCAGCTATGCACAGATGCAGACCATTTTGAAGATTTGTATTGTTCATTATCTAGCTGGAGATGCCAGTTCCTCTTCAAACCCTTCAGTACGTCTTGCCCCGGAAAGGCAGTGATGGGGTCTGCTGGCCATTGTCATGGGGTCATGTCCTGCTGTGACCCAGTTCCAATGCTGGTGCTTCAGTCTGCTGAGCTTCAGCAGAACCACACACCAAACATGATTTTTTTCAGCACTAGTCAATCCTGGAGCTGAATCCCCCGAGGCCTTTGCAGGAGAGCAGGGCTGGTCAGGGAGGGGAGAGGAGCTACTGACAGCTCCAGGTTCGGTACTGGAGCCTGGCAACTCCCCCTCCACATGTCGGTCTCCCTGCAGGTGTCAGAGGTGCACGGGGTAAGGCAGATCCACGTATGAAATCAGTGAGTGCCTCCTCATGGATACCGCACTCTCCCAAATGGGGCCTTTCACCTTTTTGGTTCCTCACATACTTCTCGCTGGCTAAAGAGTGACACAGAAGTTCAGCCCGAGGGAGATTTGTCAGGAGAGGCTATTTAAAATCTAGAATAACGGGTCAGGTGTTTACTAGGGGACCAGGCAGTGGGGAGAGCATTGAGAGTCATCGAAGGCTGCTGGGGCAGGATGCTGCAGTTTGCCTTGAAATCAACAGAAGGTTTTGGAGAGGTATTTTGTAGCTACACCATCAACAGGCGAATTAATACTGGGCTCCATTCATCCCACATTTCCATGGTGGACAAAGGAGCTGTTATTTTTTGCAACTGYGGGCTCTATTATAACAGTATTATCACAGTCTTTTCCTCATCTCTGCTGCCACACTCTTCTCAAGCAGATCCTGCAACAAATTCACCCCCAGTTAGCAAGTCCTCCAGGCCTGATAGGTTTTTGAGCCATGGATCTCAACAGATGGAGCAGTTTTTTTTTACTACCACACTGAAGCTGCAGGGAAGAGGCACAGCTGAAGGTGGCTGCCTGGTCTAACACGGGGTTTGTACATACCCTTCATACAGTGGTGAGACAAATGTCTTGAAGGTAGAGAACAGAAGCTAAATTCCCACTGGCTCAGGAAATATTTTATTCTTTATATTTTCATTAAAAAATAAACATAGGAAACAAAACCACAGACCACTTGTGTGATAGAAACAAACGCAGAAGGTCAGAGCGTTGGCTGAAAGTGCATAATTAAGTCATGCTACCACGTCCCTGATCCCACCCTGTCCCCCAAGCAAGGAGTCAGCAGTAAGCTCAACGAGCAGCACTACACGGAGCCCAGGCACTGCGGGGGGCCAAGCTGATGGCAGAGGAGAACCCGTGCTCCCAGAAACACGGCAAGGCAGGGGACATGCTGAGGAGAGAGTGCTCTAGTGAGCCAGTGATGAAGCTCTCACTTGGGGTTCATGGGGCAGGCGAAGGATAGCTAGTGTAAGAGGATGTGGAGTTACGAGGCAGGGGAATAAACAGCTGAGAACAAAGGGCAAAACGGAATCCTGGATGTCACTCCAAAACAGCCCTGGAAGCAGAAAAATCCTAGATAAAAGGAAAATCAACACAATGAACTTGACTGAAAGGCTGACGTGGGTGCGCTGGACAGAGGTCTGTCCAGGGACGAACCCCAGTCACTCACCAGCAAGATCTACAGTGATAGTAGCAATTGTGTCCCTACTTTCAGGGCCTCAGCCTCTGCAAGGTGACCTCCCCACAGGGGTGGGAGCAAAGGCACTGCTGCATCACAGCAAGGCTCCTGCTGCCAGAAAATGCAGCGCTTTGCAGCTGGCTCTGTCAAGCTTTTTGAGGGAAATATGATGTGATGAACCTTGCTGAGCCCCCTGATCAGAGCACAAATGCTGCAGACCTGCTTCTACACCAGGCAATGAGCTTTTCCCCCTGCCCTCTGCCCCCTGCAGCCTCAGGCTTTTGGGTCTCAGTAGTTGACAGCTTTAATCTGCGACTCCTTTTGTGTGCAGACCTGTGAGGAACCTGCAGACACAGCTACAGTGCAGGACCCCCTTACACATGCTCACTCAATTTGGCTCTGCACTGATGTGCGCTTGAGGAGCATGTTTAAACATTCAGTATGTACAAGATGATTTGAAGCTGAAACATAAGAGCAGCTGGATTCACCCTCACACATCCACACGGCTGAGAGCAACCAGAGGACCTGCGTGGTCCTGCAGTGGCTGAAGAGACCACCCAGTTGTATGTACATGTCCTTGGAAGCATTCACCAGGCTGGCTGATGCCAAGGCTGGGGGCATCTCTGCTCTACCGATAGACTTAGCCACAGGAACAGCAGAGAATGCAGCTTCTCCTGACCTACTTCACCACATTTCTCCAGCTTCACACAGAGCCCCCGATTTCAAATGACTGCTGAGATAACGTTTATGCACATGCTCTAGTCAAAAGCAGCACAGAAAGCTGCTGTTCTCGTGCCTATTTCCACAGCATCCACAACTCTCAAGAACAGTCACTGCAAATCACTTGGGACTCTTCCTCCAGCCGAGACTTTTTAGGATGTTCTTTGTAAGTTCCCTCCAGATCACTTCTCCCGAAGGACACAGACTCCAGCGTCACAGCGCTGCATCCCCAGGGAGGTTACCACTTCCCAGTTGTCAATGATGGGATCATAGCACTCAATGCTGCTCAGCAGTGAGTTGCCATCGTATCTGCAAGGACAGAAAGTTACAGGTGAGGGATGCAGCTGAAGGAAGAGGTTGAGGCGTTCAGAGCCCTTCCTGGGAGGCTGGACAGCTGCGTACAGCAGGAATGGCCTGAAATAAAACCACTGCATTAGGCTCCCTTTTGCCATCTGCTGCTGCTCTCCTGCCTGTCTTGGCCCTGGACCATGACGCTGCCTATTTACGTTGGGCATGGTGACTCTGTGGGCTGTCTCCTCTCATAAAGCTTGAAATGTAAATGTGAGGAGAGGCCACCTGAAATAGGGCAGCAGGCTGCGTCACCTAAACTCACTTGTTCCAGCGAACAGACATGTGGGGCATCTCCCTCTCCAGCCCAGGGCAGCCGCTTACCCAGCAATTGCATACAGCCTTCCCCGCAGCACGGTGGCCCCCACGTAGCAGCGGGGGGTTGTCATGCTTGTTACAGTTGTCCAGGAATCAGTGCGAATATTATAGGCTTCCACGGAGGAGAGATGTGCCGTCCCATCGAACCCACCAACTACATAAATATGGTCATTCAGCAGAGCCACTCCAGCCCCTGGAGAGAGAGAAGGCGGCACAGTTACACCCATGAGTGACACCGTCAGCACCGTGCCTGGGGCTTGCTGTTACAAGGCTGAAGGTCAGTTCCTCCCTCTTCAGAGGACATTTTCTTATGCTTGTATCTCCCACAAAAGAGCTGTCATAACCCAGTGTCTTCTGGTGTTGTTGTCTCCAATATGATACATGAAAACCTGTAACTGTACCAAATGCTGCTGAATCTCTGGCATAAAGGGGACTGAGCAACACTGCAGCCAGGGCAGCAGTAGCAACATGAGATGTTCACCTTGGCCAAAAGACACCCCGACCCCCTGAACAGACCAGCACAAGGCTTGCTCTGCTAGCCGGTAGCCAGCTGGGACTCTGTCCACAGAGACAGGTTTCTCTGGTGTTTCTGTCTCCCTCGTGTCACCCAGCCCCTGGCTGTTACAAGGAGAATGATGCTGCTCCATCTGAAGCTGGAAGAGGGATTTCTTTGACATTGCTCCTCTGGGAGGCAAGGAAATGAAAACTGGTGCCCACTGCACAGTCACAGAGGCGTAAGTGGCTGAAGCATCTGTCTGAATAGCTGCTCTCACCTGCCCCAGTAAAAGCAATCAATAATGTTGGCCCAACAGGGAATTTATGACAACAGCAGAAAATAAACCTCTGCCAGCCTCTGTTCCTCATCTGCAGCCCCCTTCACGTAAAGCACCACAGAACGCAGTAAGGTAACAGTGCACTTAGTGGCTTTAGGTGCTCTTGCCAACAGCCGCTGCTGTTTTGAGCTGCATCTCGAGAGCAGAGTAAACCTTGTCAGGCTGTTACCATCAACATGTTGCACTGATGAATATCCCAAAGGAAACAAGCCAGCTACCCTGCAGCTCTTGGGCACCGATCTGTTTCTTCTACAAACAGGGTATAAGAGACTTTCTGCTCCACTAAATGCAACCTCACTTTCACCGTCTGTCCTTGCTGAGAGCACCAAAACAGCTGGGAATGGCCAGGCTACCCCGATGGCCTCTCTGATAGCTTCAGTGAGGAAGACTTTGGCTGAGAAGAGAGACCAGACCAAGGCCTAATCAGGGAGGTTGGGTCTAGCAATGCAATATGGCCATGGTTTCTGAGGGGTGGCCTACATCCAGCATCTGTCCTAAGAGATGAAGAGAAACAAGAAGGAGACAATCTCTGTGAATAAAGGCAAGATTACTTTTAGTCCTGGTCTTTCTTGGAATTCAAAGACCCGCAAGCAGACAGCTCTAGAAAGAGTGTCAAAGCCTTGGGGCAAAAGAAGGGTCCAAGGTCACCAGGATGGATGGACTGGAACTGATACCAGGATGGAGGTTGCAAGTGCAACTGGTATTTAAGCTACTAGTAGTTCGGGGTGTTAGTACCACAGAGTGGCAGCACAAAAACCTGGGCCAAAAAATGTTCTTGGGCACACCCCCATTTCAGACTTCAGTGCTCCAGGTCACACCACTGAGGAAGGAACCTGGCTGAGTCAGTGCTCGGGTCAAGAGCCTCACAATGTTCCTGCTCACTTGTGGCACTGAGGAGCCTGCTCTGTGGGGCGAGGCACTGCTACCAAAAGCCTCTGAGTCTTGAGGGAAGCGAGCATGGACCTGGGAAACGCTTCTCATAAAAGGCTTTCTCCTTGAACTCTTTGCTTTTGGTCTTGCCAGAAGCCATCTTCTCTGGTGCACACAACAGACCCCTTGGGGAAAAGCCGTCTCATCCTTAAGCTTTCTAGAGGTCCGTGGATAGGTCTCGCATGTTGCCTCTGACGCAGGAAAAGCCACAGATTTTATCACGTGTTTGTATGCGGGGTCTTCCTGGATGTGGAAAGCGACCAACTTCTAAATCAAATCCATTCTTGGCATATGGGAAATACTTTCCAACCCACACTTAACAGGAATAGCCCTGTCACAGGAGTAAATATTTAAAGCTTGGGGTTTTGGTGAATGCCACTGCAGGCACAAGAAAGCTTAAATGTTTTTAGAACAGAGACCAGTTTTAATTGAGTAACCAGCACTTGTCCCTAAACAAGAACACTCTAGCAGAAAACAAACAGAAACAATGCTGCCTAGGCTAATTGTAAAGGACATTAATTGAAAGAACTAGAGAAAAAGCAACTTCAAAAGGTTGAAAGAGGGCCTGTAAGCATAGCAGAACTACTCCATCGAGAACCACAAAGCTGTGGAGGCACTGAGCATCCTGCCCATCCACACATGGCTGAGCAAGGCCACAGCTGCTCGCTAGCGCAGCCATGAAGATCTGGGGCAGGCAGCCTGAGGCGCAGTGCAATAGCAGAGGGCCAACGCTTGAGCACACAGGAGCTGCACAAGGCCCACAGAACTCCTTTGAGAAATGAAGGAGAGCCAAGACAGAATGTTACTCCAAAAGTAGGATTTAAACTATATTTTTCTCCTAGATACAGCTGCCAAACTTAAAGCTTGGATAGGGTTCCAAGCAGGAAAGACAAACTAAGAGTTGGTGGCGGGTAATTAATGTGTGACTGCACCATGTTTCAAGTCACTAGCTTAAGACTGTTGCAGCATGACACTGCTCTGGCAGTGCTGCTCTCTGCGTTAGTGCTGCCCCAGGAGCTGATGTCTGACATTTCACAAAGCGGAGTGCAGGTGAAGGAGCAGCCTGCCAGAGCACTCCTGCCTTCACTGTGTCCTATGCAGCTGATGAGCACCGACTCAGCAAACTGTCCCATTATCTTGCGCTACGGTCTACAGCTTGTTCCTTGCTAGCTTTTCTCCAAGCTGTGCACTGTTCCTAGTTATGGAAGTCACACAAGACTTCCTCTCCCTCCCTGTAACCTACAACCCCTCCCCCACATTCCTCTATACACGTTAGCATGGGATGGAGACATCAGGCATGTGAAAATTAATCTTTCTCTTGGGGAGTTAAGTCAGTATGTCCTAAAATCATCCCTTCTCAAAGCCAAACCACACACTGGGGCCAGTCAACATCCTCCAGGGCAGCAGGACAAGCCAGCAGTGACTGCTTCCTCAGTGCAGCACAAAACGTTTTGACCTCAAGGCACTGTAGGCTCTTACCTGAGCGCTTAGTGGCCATTGGGGTGACATTTGTCCAGTGTCCAGTGTGGGGATCATACCTCTCTACAGAATTCAATATGTTCAGCCCATCATAGCCACCTGAAACAAAATACAGGAGCAAACCATGGGTCTGACTTCTGGAAAATGTTTTCTGTGTAGAGAGCAATAACACACCTGGTTCATCCTTAGTACAGCATTGCACAGAAATCAGCACAACTCACAACACGCCGGGGCTGGCAGAACAAAGAGGATCTCTGCAGCTTGCAATGCCAGACCAGAGCCAGCTCAGAGCAAGCTCTGCCCCTGCACTGCACAGGGCTGTGCTGGGAGAGAGCATCACCTCTCCAAACCAGTACGACCAGGTTAGCACCACACTGCCCAAAGCTGCCCCTAAGCACGCTGATGCCAATGTTGATGCTGTCCTGCTAAAGCAGACGTACAGCTTCCAAACCTGGTGCTGGCTCAGGGTCTGCGTGCTGCAGCCGCCAGCTGATGCTATGAGGCTACACAGTGTAGGCTGGGATGTCTCAAAGAGCTCTTTCACAAGAGGATACCAAGAAATCTCATTGTGCAGCTTCAGCAAAGGAGCAGCGTGCTGGCATCTGCCTCGGGGGACAGCGTGAGGAAGAGGAATTTGGGAGAGGGAAGTGAGACCCATAAACCAGTGTCTCCCCAGAAAAAGGACTGTAACAAATGTGGGTACAGTGCTGGGTCTGCCTCTTCTGGGGCCCAGAAGGTGTATCTACAGAACAAGCTTACTGAAGTCTTCAGAGTGATTTGCCCTCTAGCACTCTCACCGTATTCACAGCTGGCATGGGTCTCTGAAAATGAAACGAGTGCTACAGAAAGGAGCTGGAGCACACACAGCTCAGGATACATTTCTGGAGCACTACAGCCAACATTGCTTTGTGTGGAGCAGGCGCACCCTCTGTCCTGTGGCTATCTGCTTCATCTCTAGGGCATCTTAGCCACTGCCTAGTCCCTGCAAACCTCAGCTGGCACTGCTCATCCCCTGCGCTTCAGCCGTCCCTCAATGTAGGCTGGCTGTGTCCAATTTGCTTCTGACAGCATGTACTGTAGTTATATGGCACCTCCAGTCTAAGCCATTGTGATGGTAACGGTGAGCACAGGCCGCATTCGCTGACAGAGCTGTGCAGTGCCCAGTGCAGTGAAGTTAAATCTTCTCTTCTAACCTGGACATGACGTAATTGGTGCTCCCCACAGACAGCATCTGCACTGTCATTTCTGTAAAAAGCAAGTATTTGCAGAATGCCTAGAGGTCCTAAGGGTACCTACCGAGGCAGTAGATAACTCCATTAGCTACAACAAGCCCTGCTCCTTCCCGTGCTGTCTGCATGTCTCCCAGCATGCTCCACTGATCAATGTTTGGGTCGTATCGTTCCATACTGGTGTGACGTCGGCTTCCATCAAACCCACCGGAAACATAGATCATGTCTGCAATGTTAGACGGAGTTTGGACTCAGCAAGACAAGTATCAAGCATGCACATGGAGCAAGAGGGCCCTCACAGATGGAGCAAGCCTACAACATGGACTTCAAAATACAGGAACAACTACAGATCTTGGCACATTCGAAGCTAAGACAAACCCAGCCTCCTCACCCTAGCTCACTGCATTAGCCTGCTCACAGAACCAACAAACTAAACAAACATAAAACGGCCCTTAAATCTGCTTCTTGCTGATGGATGAAAGAGAACACACACACCCCAGTTATTTTTTTCATGCTGCAGAACCTACTGAAACACTTCCATGCCCAAACCCTGCCTATCACTAGCATCCTGTCAGCACCTCCCCAAAGTAAATGCTTACAAGGTAGTAAACACACAGGTAGCAAAAGGAAGGAAGATCCAAAAGACATGTCTGGATCATCAAGATCAGTCCCTTATACTGGATAACCTAATTCATGCAACGCTTCCACAAATCTGTCATCTTCAAAGCAGCTGCATTTTTAAGAGAATTTTCATTAGAGTAGATTATTAACAATCTAAATGAATAATATTTAATCAATATTAATTATTAAGAAGATATCCTAATAGAAGCATTAAAGCACAGAACATTCATTAGAGTAACAGCTATTTTAATGGCTAGAAAACTTCCTCTCATTTCCACACCAACTTTTCCCTGGCCTGTTTACAACCATTTGTTCTTATTCAATTCTTGTATTGCCCACTTCCTTCTCATGCCAAGTTATACTCATAGAGAATAATCATATCCCCTCTTGGCCTTTGCTTTGCCAGCATAAGCAAGCTGAAGCGTTCTGGTTTGCTCAGTAATGTAGTTTTCTTCTTCCAAGTCTGTCCTAAGAATCCTCCTCTACTCCAGTTTCAGCCTCTCTCCAGTGCTGGATGGTTATTGCTGTACTTGGTGTCCTGTGCTCAGTAATACGTGACGCTGTCACCACCCTGAGAGCTTCCCACTCAATAATCCCTCATAGAGTTCCTTTCCCTCGATGCACAGACACATGCCGTAAGAATGAAGCGGAGGCAGAGCTCCTCTCAGGATACGTGGGCAAGTTTTCCATTTCTACATCCAAATGATGAGAAGCCAGAATTTCAGACTCACCTCCTCCCTCAGAGCCATCCCACTCTGCACATACCAGCTCAGGGCATTTCAGGATGAGAACTGAACAGGGTGTACTGCCCTGTCAGTATGGTGACCAGGACATACCTCCAAGGGTTGTGGCTCCTGCCAGGCCTCGCCGTACGTTCATTGCAGCCACGGAGTACCAGATACCATCCTCATCTGATGTATAATCCAAGCACTCCACCGAGCTGAGACGAGAGCGACCATCATACCCCCCAATCACATAGATCCGATCATGCAGGGACACTGTAGCAACGTAGCGCCTCTTACGGGTGATGCTCTAAAACAGTAAAAGGAATAAAAAGGTCAAGGAGAAGAAATAACGCTGATGCATGGAGACCAACTGCTGTTCTTCCATCCTCTTTTGCTGCTCTTTTGGAAAATGGCCCACTACCACAGAGGCAAACAGC
Organism: Phoebastria nigripes; assembly: GCA_035582835.1. NCBI lineage: Eukaryota > Metazoa > Chordata > Aves > Procellariiformes > Diomedeidae > Phoebastria > Phoebastria nigripes. Next base: position 103,377 of record JAYKAV010003015.1, read on the forward strand.
ACTGTGGATTTAAAGGATACAGCCCTGGCTAAAAAGCTTAATGACTGCGTCTGCCTTCCTCTGCCTGTACTCTGTCTCTGCCATGCTCTCTTCTCATGGCCAGGCCTCTTTGCACTAAAATATTTTGCATTAAATATCATTTATCTTATGCAGCTGTGAATCTTTGATGCATCTTGGGGGTTTGTGTGCCTCCCACTGGCTCCCTGCAGAGACTGTTAATGGGAAAATGTGGAGGCTCGGAATATTTGATGAAAATACCTGAAGCCTTTAGCCTCTAAAAAAGAACAGAATTTTGGGACACCAGGTGATACAGGATCTTCTGTGATTAGCGATATTAAAGAAGAGGCAGTTCTCCACCATTTCACACAGATAAAGGTGATTTTAAATTTGGGTAGAAACAGTCCTCAGTGCAGGAATTCTCTCTTCCTTACTATCGCCCGTTATGCTCAGAAGTAATGAAACCAGAGAGATCATGCAGCCTGCCTGAAAGCAGGGCTGATTATACTATTCCTATTGACATTTCAATTATCATCACTAACCTTAAAGCTTAACACCCCTTCAATAAGAAACATGATAGCTCTCACTCCCACAACAAAGATGTGGGTCTCTGTAGGCTCATCTGATTAGAAATATGACAACCACCTCTTATACAAAGCTTACTTAGCAAATCTGCAAACGTGAAGCGGTTTCAGCATTTGCTATGTAAACCTCAGCAACTCTGAAGAATTTATGGCAGAAATTCTAAGCAGAAGGCAAAGAATAGCCCAAAGAGGAATGTTATATAGCTGATGCTACAGGACCAGTGTTTGATCACAGCCTGTTCAACCCAGTGGTGGTCAAAAATGGTCCCTTACTGGCAAGAAACTCCACTCCTGAGTCTTCGGGTCATATTTCTCCACAACATCAATAGGTGACTGCTGGCTGCCAAAGCCGCCGATCACAAGCAGGACTTCATTAGCTCCTAGAGCAAAGAGGGAGAGCAAAGTCAAGTCAATCCCTTCACAACCAAAGGGTCACCTTAAGGGAATCACCTGAAGAATCTCTGAGCCTTCCTTGGTGCAACAAGTCACCTCTAAATCCCTGTTTTCATCACTACTCTGAAGCTGGCACCTAACCTGCGTACAGTCACCTGGACTCCCTCTGTCCTCAGTGGGGAGGAAGAGAGAGAAACTCTTCCAGGGTGCATGGCATTAAGACTAATGCAGGTGTTAGGAGCTGTCTGCTGGAGGGCTGTTCCTCCTAATGTTAGAGGGACTCTGAGAAGACAAGCTGGCTAAGTTAGGTGCTGAAGTTGGCTTGATAATACCTTCTTTTGTATTCTTTCCACAATTTTTTTTTTCAAACCCCATGAAAGCTGAAGGAGCATGGCTGCTTCCCTGCAGCCTCCTCACAAAACACGGCCTTCTCCCCTTGTTTGCAAATGACATCCAGACCAGATGGCATCTTTGTTCACCATCTCACTGAGAAATAAGTCAGGCTGACTGAAGCCTGAAAAATTAATGAAATATTTTCAGAGGAATTGTCTCTTAAATCTTATGTATTTTATTTCAAAGTTGCCTTCCCTCTACTTTCTTTTCTCTGAGATTGTCCCTGAATTTTTCTTATTTTTCTTGTAATGATTGCCTTAGTGGTAGGTTTCTATCATAGTTTTAAAAATAGATGAGCATCCCCTGAATCCCTTGGGCCCTTTCTGCAACAGGGAGTTTTACTAGAGTTTAGAACTGTCCAGCTTTTCGTTGCAGAAGGACTGAACACCAAGCAACAAAGATTTAACAAGACCCTGTCTGTCACAAAGCAAAACAGCTGCCACCTCAGATGAAGGAGAATAATATAAAAAATAACTATGAAGGATTCACAAAAGAGCTCCAACAACAACTTGGAAAGCCTCCTGTACAGTATGACAGCTAAAAGTGCAATCGTTTCAGTTTATCCCATAGAAAGTTAATACACAACTTGATCACAGTTTATAAGTGACACATGATAAGAGCATTGCTGATAGCAGATGATATTGAATCAATTAAAAAAGGTAGGGCTGAATCCAGAAGATGAACCTTAGCAATAAGCTGCACAGTTTTTGCCTGTATAATTAAACAATAAAACAGTTTTGTGATGTCTCCTTTATCAGGTGAAGCATTTCAACTAAGAACAAAATTAAACGTGTCTTTCTAAAATGACAGGTTGAGCTGAACTGCATGTCATTGAAACCGATGTAGGATGTTCCCAGAAAAACAGGAGACATGCTGTGGCCTGGACTATGCTGGAGGTCAAACCACATCATAACAACGTTCCCTTCAGGCCAAAAAACCTAATCAATGTGTCTCTCTGACAAACCTAATTTACCCGCCTCCTTTAGTGGATAAACTGCTTTCTGTCCCTTAAAACAGTGTTAATAACAGGAAATGGCCATGAAGGGTTTTTCAGGGTCCCTCTTCACCACAAAAGCAGCAGCACTGGAGAACACGCAGGAAGGTTTGCTTGCAGTGCCCTGTGAGTGTGCCCGGGATAAACACATGGCAGAGACAGTCCGGAAAGAGCGAGTCTGAAGATAAGAGAAGGGGCATCAGGTGAGGAACGGCCACAGTCATGAAGAAGCCAGTAAAATACTTTTCCTTCTTCTGCGGGTCATTCCTACTGTTTATGTTGCTCTCAAGTGCTTACAGTCCTAAGCCAAGCATTTTCCCAACAATTCAGTGACTGTGCTTGGTAGGAGTTACTGAAATAGAGGAAGAAATCATCATTTATTTGCCTTAACAAGACTAGGGGAAAAAAACACCAAAAAAGTACCTCTGAAAGGAAAGAGGGACCTCGTCATCTCCCTCCTTGTGCCTGCCCCTCTGAGATTCCCTGTTGAAAACTTATCTTCACTGTAACACAGCTGTCTCACCTCACAGCTCTTTTTGTTTCTGACACTGATACCTGCCTTTTTAGACAGGAAGAAACTCTTCCCACACTTCTTGGACACCTGCGTGCTGAGACAAACATATCTGGAGGCACCAACAACTCAGGAAACTGGTTTTATGGTTACAGCAGAGGCCTGGGATTAAAGGCAACCACCTAGTCCCCACATTGCCACTAAGCAATTGTGCTCTGAAAAAAACGTACCTCTGTCCTTTGCTCCAGTCCCCTTTCTGTACCACTGGGGATCGTGGATCGACAAGTTACTGCTGTGAAGCACTTCAGTGCAAATACAAGGCACTGGACATGGTGTATAATACAATACCTGCCAATGCCCCAGACCTTCTTGGTGTCCTTTCCTTTGCTGCTCACCTAGACGTGCTCTTGTTCTGGGTCCTTGCATCTGACTCCGGAGCTCAGGCCGAAGATGAAATTTCTTAGCTTCATCTACGAGGTCTCTGCACTGCAGACTGCATCGTATAAAAGGCTGAGGAAAAACATGAGTCACTGGTACATGCAATGTATTTTAAGATCCCTCATAAGAACTGTCCTAAAGCCAACTCCCATCAGTTCAGACAGCATTAAAATTACTTGTGTGCAGGCTGTGGCTAGTAGTGTCATGGTGCAAATACTGCATGCAAGAAAATGCAAAGACAGCTTAAGACAGGACTGCAGCTGAAAAGATATGGCTCAGTTCTCACGCAAAACCTGGCACTGCAGGTTCCATAATGAAAATAACTATATTGGAAAACTAAGGAAAAGCCACTTCTGCTACATTTAAGCCAGCAGAAGTATGTCTGAGAAGGGGGACTGGCAGTGAAACTACACCTTGAAATCAGTTTGGCTGGATCTGCCCCACATAATCAACTCTCAGCATGCACCTGCCATCAAAGAAAAAACAAGGAGCACAGCACAACGAAGCAGTTCTGCTGGATCCATTAGCTTGATTCCTGTGCACATGGGACATGGAGCTATGAAAGACTACAGCAGCAGTAAGGTCTTATTTAAAAGAAGTGGGGGACACTGCAGCCTAAGGACAGTCTCATCTCCTCCTTGCATAATGCCGTGTAATTACCCTGCCTGGCTGAGGGCCTGGACCAAGCTCCCCTGAATGCTCAGTGGTCAGTTCCCTTTGAGTGTTCGGTGCTATATGCTGCTGCAGTAAGTTAAGATTTATTCTTACAAGTTCTTGGTGCTTCTGCAAGAAGGCCAGGGTGTTCAGAGCAGATGATGCCACACAGGGCCAACACTCTACTCTCCATGCTGTCCCAAGATGATGGTATCCCACCAGTGTGTGTCACCTCCAGTCTGGAGAGGCCATCCTGTGCAGTAAGAAAGCTGAGGCCCTGTATACACACTATCTTAGGCTAGTTTTGGAACAGATCTAATTGTTTTGGTACCAGTCCCTTTCGCGTTAGCTTCAATTTCAAAGTGGACCATAACAATCTGACTAAACACATTTTAGCTCTTAGGCACAACTTAACTGCCTGTTAGCTGCCCTTATTTAAGAACATCCCTAAAAGGCAGCTATATCACATTAGAGATGAATGTTGCTAGAACAGCCATTTCTCTATGTAGAGAAGTCTGTTATTCAACATTCAGCACCTGTCAGGTGACAAGGGCTAGTAACCACTGATTACCTCACATCACCATCAAACCAGAATGCTGGTTTGAACTTCTCTGTGCCTTCCTGTCAAACCTTGCACAGGGTCAGCATCACTTCCCGTTTGGAATTAAACTTCCATTGCAAAAGCTTAATTATCTCTTATCATCATCCACATTTTGGTTTGCCTCTGCAACACCCCAGCCACACAAAGAAGCAGCATGAGATACGCCTCTGACTTGTGTGTTGGCCCTGGACCTACACAGCTGCTGTCCTTCTGCTTGCCATCTGCACCTGAAATAACTTCTGAGGAGCCATTTCCTCCGTAGGATCGCATGCCAGCAGCCTTCAGCCTAGAGAAGGAGACCTGCTAGCGCTTATGAATGAAAGGCAGAAAGCACTTGTTAGAAAACTGTAACAGATGACAACAGAAAGGCGCTACATATATCAGGAGACAACTGACTAACTGCTCTGGATGGGGTGCCCTCCCAGCTGAAAAGCAGGATGCTGTAACTGTTGACACAGCAAACTACTTCTGAGTAAAACAGCGGGCACTCCAGCTGAACAGGGACAACTCCATAGTGTCAGCATCAAAAAGCATCAGCAGAGAAAGCAGCTTTTAACATGTTCTGTTAGGACAGCAGGAGTCTAACCAGGGAACATGGCAATCACACACAGATACTGGCTCCCAGCTGTTCTGTGTCCATGGACCCGGGCTGCTGATACCTCGGTGTCGATGACGTCTGTGATGTAGCGGGGGGTGAGAAGCGGCATGCGCACGTACTGCAGCAGTTCTGGCAGTGATGCCTCCCGTTCTTTTTTTGAGTGCTTCACCCAGTTTATAACTGCCTCAAAAACCGGCTCTTCAGAGTCCACCTGGAAAGAGGAGGCACATACTGATCAGACTGCAGGATAATATTTCAGCTACTACCATGGAACAGACAACTTCCAGGCTGTTGACACTGCTTCACAGCTAGCAAGCAAGCAGGACATTTCAAGTAAGAGCCTGTTATGGTAATTCCCATAAGCTGTATTTACAAGCACTATGAAATTCCCTCATTTTCTTTTCCTTAAAACTGCATTTTTTTTTTCCTTACAGCTGAGATCAACAACTGGCAATACGAGTGCCAGAAAAGTGAGCTTTGTGGTACGCAGCAGAGCCAGAGGCTGGGAGCCACCACTTTTGAGAGAGCCCAGTGACAGGCAGTAACTTGCAGGGCGGCTCCCCCAACTTCTCAGCGGAGCAGGAGTTACAGTCCTGCAAAATGCAAAGTACCATCATAAAGATGATCAGAATCACGTTTCCTTTTACGGAGCAGTGTCTCGCTTAACCCGCTGCAGCCCCGTGCCCACACACTGCCCCTTTAACATCCAAGCCATACCAGGTACATTTAAGTTTTTTTTTATTTCAGTCCACTTTAAGAAACTATAAACAATTGGATTTCAGAGTGGAGAACCCCAGGGCGTGAATATTACTGTTTACTTCTACTGTTTATTTTATTTTGTGACTAGTTTATTTCTCTCTCCATTTAGGACCAGCACATGCTGGTGCTTACACCACTTCCAGAGATTACACTGACTAAACCATCTAAATTTGATACTTGAGAGAACCTCAGGTGCTTTGGACATCTATGATTACCAAAAGCAAAAGAATCGTAAAAACCTCTATAATATATTATTTAGGCTTGGTTTTCTTTTTGCATGTCTTTAGATCATCCAACATAAAAGCAAATCAGACATGAATTTATTACCATGAAGTCTGTTAACTGTTATTAAATATGAAGATAAAAGGCGATACTGTAATAAGAGGATTGAGCCTTCCCACCAATATATGACTGGTAACACTTTGAAGTTCAGTTTGAAGCTGTCTGTTGCAGAATATTCTGAAGCAGGGAAGCCACAGAGGTTAATTACGTAAGGCAATTCTTCCAAGCCATTGATTTATATTTGTTACAGTGTAATTTGAAATGGCCTCTTCCTATTTGAATTACAGGCAAAGGACAATTAGAGCTCACAAAAGGAGAGCAGAGTACTTTATCGTTTCCAATTTTCCCTACCTCCTCCTTAAATGCAATAATCCCACATCGTTTTATTCCCTCCTGAACTGACTGTCCTCTGATATATTTAACAGTTTTGTTGTTCATGAAATCATTTCTGTTTTCTGATAAACGATGAGTAACACTAAACACAGCATCACAGTGAGGACCTGCCATTATACTTCTCGAACAGCCAGGGGATTTTCCAAGGGTGCTCCCTCAGTACCCTCTGATACAGCACATCACCTCTGCACTGGCACAGCAACAGCTAGATTTGCTCCCTTCACCTTCTTAAGGTATTACAATGAATGCACACCTCACTGTGTGTCTGCAAGGCCTGAATCAGTCCTTCCAATCCACAATGAATTTTACTTTGCCTGTGCGGATCATCTGATTAGTTTGGCTGGGACATTCTCAAGTTCCTCATTATTTCCTCTTCACTGTTCAGAAGCGTTATGTCAGTACTCATCACAACCCACATAAGCTCAAACCCTCACACCATTAAAGCTGCGGCTTTTCAACACCAAACACACTCAGCCTTTCTCCACTGCTGATGTCGCCCTGTGCCAGGGTCTTTCACTGCTATCTTGCATGCTCTTTCTCAAGCAGGCTTATTAACAAGAGGATGTCAGCTGAAGGCCACTTTCAAGGCAGACTTTCAAGGCATACATCAAGAATTCTCCTCTGGCTACCCCTGTATTGGCTTTTCAGGAATTCCACCAAAGATATCACTTACATTGGTTTGCTTCTAAGAGTTCATGTTACTGTGAACTCTGCATAGTGATTGCTTCAATCACTTCTTTTAGAACTGAAGCAAACATCAACTCTCGACAAAGTCCATCTCAATAAAAAAAAAAAAAAATCAAGTCCCCTCCCCATTATCAAGGAACGTTCAACTTATTCATAGAAAATTTGGAAAAAAGTATTTGACAGGTTCCAGCCAAATAGTATATCCTCCAGAAACCAACCTTAAGGGAACTAAATCTGCATATAACTCCCTGAAGAGTCAGACTACCCTGCACCATCATGCATTCTGCTGCTTGTAAAAGCAGAGGACACCCAAATGCCAGGGATGACACATGCATTCCTTGTGCTGCTGAGTAGCATGCAAAGGTCTACAAATAGAAGTTAAAGTCTTGGGGGTATTTCTGAAATGTAGGCATTGAGACAACTTGTCTTTGTAACCTCTGAAAGCTCCTTCAGGGAAAGGAGGAGACAAGGGAACAAGAACTCTGCAGAGGCAACTATCTGTGATTGTCTTACTTGCAAGAAACACTTGTGTGACAACAAATTCTTACATAGAAGCTACGTGTTACTGATCAATTTCAGATTACATGGCTAAAAAATTAGAAGAAGCTTCTTGGAAATTAAATTCCAAATTCAGGAACTGTGTGAGAAGTCCACCCTAGGAGTATGGACTAATTTCTGACTGGTTTAAATGTTTTACTTCAATGCTTTGCACAGTAACGGTACTTTTCAGGTTTTACCTGAATTTCATCACACTTGATGAGCTTTTCAACCTCTTCTTGATTTAAGAGGATAAACTCTTCATGCTGAACCACCTCTGGAAAATGTTTCTGGCTGAAGACCTCTGCAGCTTGCATTAGATCAACACAATTGTGTGTCTCAGCAAAATCCCGAATGCCCAAACAATTTGATGGATCCAGCTGGCTTTCTAGAAACTCACAGCAAGCTTGTTTCACACCTACGGAAAATTGGAGGGGTGAATGAGCACTGCATGCTTACTATCAATCCACTGCTTTGGAAAGGGCTTCAGAAAAGAAAGTTCTAAACAATAATGAAAATCCAACTCAAATAACAAGCTTAAAAATACTACAGCAACACACACATGCAAATATTTCTTTGCAGGGACATGAAAACACTAAGCAGTAGACCATGTGTTTGGGCTGTTTTGATCTCTGGCTATTCTATTTAAACGCAAAAATTAAATAAATCTGACACTATGAAAAGACTCAAATGTGAGTTGTACTCAGCTTCATGGATTATTAAAAAAAAAATGTATATGCTAGTGGATATGGCTACCAGATTTCTAGGTTTTCTCCAATATCTTTTTGAAAGTTGCCTGGGATTTGGGATAATTGCCTGGGATAGCTCCATAGGTGCACGTGCAATGACACCAACCAGTTTGTTAATGACCCAGACATACTATGATGGCAGGTCAAATGACATCTAGGATTTCCTTATTATTATAAGTTGACTGAGCTGTAACATTTATGTGCTATACAGCCCGCAATTCCTCTTGGGAATTCTCACGCAGAAATACAGTAGCCCAAAGCATGGAACAATAACCTGTTTTATCATCTTTTTTTCCCACCCAAGTCAGTTCCTCTACCAACGAGACCCCAGCGCACAAGACAACAGAAGAAATTTGACATAAGTACTTATAAATATCATGCCTCCCACAATCTGTCTTCCATTTATAGAAGGTCAGACAAACCAAATCTCTGAACAGCAGCAATTGTGTAATTTGTGCTGATACTTGGCAATTACCTTTCAGCTGAAGCAGACACGCCGCTGGGAGCAATTCTTGGACGTTTTCTACTGTCACGTGAACGGTTTCTGTGTATACAAAGTCCAGCAGGATTTCCATGGTGGAGGCTGTCAGTCCCTGGATATCTACATAGGGTTTATCTTTCTCTGAGAGCTGTAAATTAGAAGGGAGACAAAGGTTTATTTTTCAGTAGTGTGATCAAAAAGCCAACAACGCTCCGCAGTTTTTTTAAAATGTGATCTGTCAGAGAGGTTTCAACAGAGATTTGTTCTTTCTCTTCTAGTGCTCACTGAAAGAATATGGGGAAGGAGGGAATTTCCCTACAGAATTCACTTACAGGGCGAGTAAATGAGACAAAATTCATTATGGATTGGGAGGACAGTCAAACTGCATTGTAAAACGAGCAAGCTGAGATTAGAGATAGCAGAGATTACATGCGTCATTTGTGCAAGACAACTAAACTCTCTCCTCCATGCAGCAACTGCAAGCTTTACTACAAGGAACAGCCCAGGGGGATTGCTCCCTGGGCTGGATGTGTATGACACACTGCAGTTTACATGGAGTCCCCACCTCACCACTCCGCTCTAAAACCAAACCAAATAAAAATCTTTGCTAACTGTTCAATTCCTGATCCATTCTGCAAGCTTATGGTGAAGGTTCCTAAAAAGAATGACTGTTTATAGGCCAGAAAATTGAGAGTTAAAGGTTAAATGTAGGTTTAGCTTAAACACTTCAAAGTAAAATGATAGTACATACAGTGATGGTACTTACACAATCCTGACTTTGTCCCCTGACCGTTTTATCACCTCTAAGATACATCATTTTGGAATAATTATTTTTTCCAAGGAATGTTACCCTCTCAACAGTCAATCTTTGGGAACAGTAAATTCTGTGAATCCACCAAATTTGCACCTCTATAGGTACAAAACAGATTATATTTCACAAAGCATCAGCTTTGTGGTTCAATGCATCCATCACTAAGCTGCTGGCACAGCAACTGATGATTCATGAACAATGGGCTAGCAGGTGGACTCACTAATCACACCCTGCACATAGCTGCAAGCTCATCAGCATGAATGGAGCTCAACAGAAGGATGTCTCCATGCAGCACACTGCAAAACCAATCTTTTTTCCCATGACTTTTGAAGTAGTCGTCAAGCACGATTCAGATGAAAGCCCATGACTTTTCTTGCCAAGAATGAGCCTGAAGTTGGTTACAGACAGATTGAGCAGAGACTCAGTGAACAGAAAGCATGATCAAAGCATGATCACTTGGCTTAGAATCTGCCACAGTTGGGGAAAAAGGAGGTAATACAGAAGTAGAGAAAATAAGAGCAGTCAAGGATATTCCTGCAGAGGCTTTTGATGACACAGCAGCAGAAGGGAAGAAATGTCTCTGCTGAGACTGAGCCATTTCTACGATGCAGAGAGATACACTTCACAATAGAGAAGAGAAACGCAGGAGGTAATGGTGATAATCGAAGTAATTTGAGGGAAGAGGCCTTTCAAGTCTGTTGACACAGTGAACAAACTTTATGGCATCCAGAGTCAGAAACAAACAGCAAATTACCTTGTCTGACCCGCTGTATGCCAGGCCATGCATTGCATTTAGAAGCTAAAATGAGTTCCTAACTTGGGCTAGACAAAACATTCCCAAAACAAGACTAAGCTGTTTGGTACAACAGATAAAAGACACAGATGTCACCAAAGGTCAGAACTGGTCAGACAAGATGTTCATATGATTCCAACAAGCAAATGGAGATGTAGACCATACATACTTAGAAGAAAAAGGATAAGAAGTTACAAACATCTATTGACAGGAGATTACAAGGGCACCAGACCTCCTGGTAATATATTACACTGCATCAGGTATAAGCCGTAGACATCTGTTCTTCACAGATTGGCCTGGAGCTGGTAAAGAAGCTCCTGTCCCCACAACCAATATTCAATAATCAATAATCAGCCATGCACATACTCTCTTTATACTGTTGACCAAAACACAAACCATGGGGACAACACTAATACTATAGAGACGATCACCTCCTGCTTCCCTTGTACTTCTGCTACACTCCACTACTTGGGTGTTACTTGGGTCACAGTTTACTCATGTGCTAAGATTGCTTGGAAGGAAGAAAATATTTCAAGTAACTTCACACAATGCAGAATAACTTGGGATCCTAGCATCATACCTTAAAGAAGGATCTCAAGAGTGGAGACAACTTGATTCTGAACATCCCATGAAGGCTCTGAGCTGTAGCTCCAGACTGCATATGCAGTGTTAGAGGACTGTATACAGTGCTTAGTGCTGTGCTGTTGGGACAGAGAGAGTCCCTCTTTTATCAATACATCCACATATTTGGACTCAGAAGCAATGCAAAATTATGGTCATACAATACTAATCAAAACACAGTACAAGCAGCTTTCCTTTTGCAGATGTTTAGTGGTACGAGGCATCTCTCTGCATCCCTGCCATTTCAGATTAGTTTCCCCCTTTGTTGTTTAATATCAGAGTTCTGCTAACCAGCAGGAAGTAAATCAATACAGGATTGATACTCCCTAATACAAGCACATTTCTAACACGTCATAAAAAGTATGTAGCAGTACAGATCCAGAAATCAACTGGAGCATCCAGGAAAACACATTCCCATAGTTAAAGAGAGTCACTTGGAGACATCAGGAGTTTTACCCCAGGATGCCTAAGTTTCTGAAAGCCTTAAGGCAGGGGCTGAAGGTCATAGCTCTGTTGTGAAACATAATGTTGCTGTCTCCCATTCCATCCATAAATCATGCAACTCACTCTGCAGGAGAATGGGCCTAAAATTTTGGAACCACTTTCTTATCCAAGGCCACTTCTTGTTTTTGCCTTCACTAATGCAGATACACAAAAGAATATTGTAATAAACCCCTCCAATTTCTTCTCACCTATTACAGGGGAAAAGAAATGCTGGCATGACAGTGCTAATATGTGGCTCACTGCATTCCGGAAGGCGTTCACAGTACAGTGAAGATGACCATGTAAGAACCTGGAAACCGAAGTTGTTTATTTTCAGAAGAATATTTCTCCACGTTCTATGGGAAAAAGCCCTTCAATTTCTAGAACATACCCTCCAAGAGAAGACAGACTAGTTTCTGTCTGAGGTGGAGCCAATGATCAGCTCTTAACACATCCTGAGTTAGGCTAACTTGTCCAAACAAAGACAGAAATGCCAGTGCAAAACTAGGATCCAGGGGAGCATTTGCTAAAACTGCTCTTCAATTTTCACTACAAGGAAGAACACTGTAGGTAAAACTGATGGGCGTTTCAGTTTTCCCACACTACTCAGCACAGGGGCAGAGAAAAGTGTTGTCAAAAGCCAGGGGTTCAACAGGTGATCAGTGGCTTCTCCTCATTCTGGAAAATGGGAACAGAAAATGGGAAGAAATTAATACTAAGTAAGATTGAGAACTTTTTAAAGTAAATGTTAAAGTCAGAAGTGAGAGAAGGAAGGAAACTAGAGACACAGGGATTGGCAAAAGCAGTTCTTTATGATGATAATCTCTGATGACAGTCTCAGTGCTACACTGGCCATGCACAGATGTAACAGGAATGACAGTGGGCATAACCCAGGGATCAGTTCTGAACAAAGCCTTGTGTAGCCCAAGTCTGACAAAAGCCACACATTACAGCTAGCCAAGCAGTCCCCAGATTCGCAGGAGGTGAGCGATGAAATGCAAAGGAAGCCCGCGCAGAGACTGTTAGTCCATTATGCAATCAGCATTTTGAGTTCCCTCAAGTTACAGCCATGGCCAAAACACTCTGTACCCACAAGTGTTTGGAGAGCAACCAAATGCTGTCCCTTTATGCTCACCAACATACTTGTCATTGGCATGCATAGGAAGCAGGTCCACTTTGAGGCTTACCAAGCTGTCATTTCCTGGAAAGAATGCTCTCCCACAAACACTCGGTAATTGTGTGTGCCACTTGGCAGGTTTGTCATTTTGGGGTTTCCATACGAAAAAGCAAATTTGGAAGAAATACAAACTAAGCAAAAGAAGTAAAACCCTTAAAGCAACGGCAATTTGGGAGCGTGAGAGATCGAGCAATCATGCCCACTGGGCACTGGATGCACTTATTTTTCTAGGAAGAATTACATCTGTGAATTAAGGTCACTACAATGTTCCAGTTAAAATGAAGTATAAAGAAGGAAGGAGAGATGATCTCAGCTTAGCTCCAAAGTATACCAATCCTCAGCCTTTGTTAGCAGCCACAAAGAATGTCCAGTAGCACACAGAGTGATCAGATCTCCGTAGACTGCCTAGATAAAGTCCAGGAAGTCAAAGACATTGACGTAGGGGCAAACACAAAGAAGCAGAGACAGTCTACTATACTGCTGTGTATGTTGAAGCTATTGGTAAACAGAGAACTTCAGCCTCCAGGGACTGAATTTGCTTTGTGTATTTTTTTTTTTTAAATTACATTTCCTTTATGCAGAGAACATAAACCTGACAAATTTATAAATTTCATGAAGACATGGACAGAAAATATATTGGTATGTGGTCAGTCTTTTTTTGGTTGCTTTGCACAGGACTATGAAAACTAAGACACCTGCTCACCCAACACAGCACTGAAAGAAAGAGTAGGCACACAGACAGCTCTGCCAACAGTGTTCATTGCCGGATAAAACAAAGAAGAAAATGATTCTCTCCTGCAAGGACTACTGGGCTAGCAGGGAGGTCTTTAGGACCTTTGAGCTACTTAGTCATTTTTCTCCCTGCTAATGGGGAAGTTGCTAGGATAAGAAAAGCATCTTCTGCAAGAAAAAGCCACAAAGATTGATTCAAACTTATAAAAGACAAAGCCAGGCAAAGCATCTCATATTTAACAACATGAACAAGTGCTAGCTTTAGCTCAAATATTACCTTTCAGTGATTTCGAAAAAATAGCATGCAGGTAGTGTGAGTCAATACAGTAAGTACTGTGAGAGCAAAGGTCCCCACAAGTGAGATTTGCTAAGTACAGCAACTGGGACTTGTAGTCTCCCCCCTCAACCCCAGTGCTAGAGGTTACATCCTCTTCGCAAGAGCAACAGCACAACCCAACACGTACCAGTGGATCAGCCAGTGCGAAACAGAGACCAGAACATGAGTTAAATACCCTCCATTTCAGTGTTAAAGGGCTGCCTTAATTCACCACCTAAGCCGCACACCACAGCTCACACAGCTTTGCACTAGGGCTGGTACCCTCGGCAAGAAAGATGCCCAGAAGCATGAAGACCATGAACCACCGCTAGAAAAATCAGTAAATGTATCAGAGCCTTCCCGTTTGCCAGCTCAGCCTGGCAGCTCTCTGGTGCACAGGCTGGTCACACAATGGACAATGATTCAGGACCATGGTCCCAACTGCAGCCTCTAACTCCCACCATGCCATGATAAAGGGCTCTGGGGCCACCATGAGGAGACCTAGAATCACCAGGATGGGATCCTGGGCCACCAGGAGAGGATCCAGAGGGCTCCATGGCCCACCATGGGGGGATCCTGGGCCACCACAAGGGGCTCCAAAGAGACCCAGGGCCACCATGGGGGGGGATCTAGAGCCACCATGGGGGATCCAGGGCCACCACGAGGGGATCCAGAGGGCTCCAGGCCCACCATGGGGGGATCCTGGGCCACCACGAGGGGGTCCAGGCCCAGCTGCTGAGCAGCTTGACCGAAAGCAGCCCAAGCRTTGGGCGGCCCTGCCTCCTCCACCCACAGAGCACCCAGGGCCGGCGGCAGCCCGCGGTCTCGGGGCGCACCGACCTCGCTGGTGAACATGGCGCAGAAGTAGTCGCTGCAGGCGGCCAGGACGATGCGGTGGGCCGGGAAGTCCTTGTGCTCCACGCGGAGGGTGACGTCGCAGAGCGTGTTGCTCTTCCGCAGGGCGTTCATGGCGTTGAGGATGGACTTGGCGTGCGAGTTGGTCATGATGTCCTTGGGGGGGGCCATGGCGCCCGGCACCTGCGGGCACAGCCACCACGGCCACATGTCACGGCCCGCCCGCCGCGCCGCCA